>NW_019775527.1:0-66650 GCF_001039355.2 Lingula anatina
ACAACCATTTCATAAATTCACAAAATAACAATTAAAACAATATCAGAATCAGACAAACAAATCTACATTGCTACTTAATTCTGATAACCTGTGTACATACTGTAGCAGCATTTCCAAACTGCTAAAGACAACAAAATAAACAGGTACAATTTATGATATCATTAATTCTGATAACCTGTGTACATACTGTAGCAGCATTTCCAAACTGCTAAAGACAACAAAATAAACAGGTACAATTTATGATATCATTAAACAACATCATAAAACAATCCAATCTTACCGATTTTCAGGAGGACACTGCCTTATACACATTCAAAGTCATTCAGAAAATTTGAATAAAAATACAGTTTATCAGTTCTAGGGTTAACAAGATGATGCACAAAGTGCTGGACAGACACAGTGATCAGAATATAGACAGACTGAGTGTCTGTATATAATAAATATGCCATAAAATGTCCATTATGCAACTTAATGACCTCACAATAACAGAGATCATTTATAACACATTATATCTGCACTGAAATATATGTATTCACATTAAAACATTTTCAATGAAGTCTTGTTCTCTTCAGTGATGGCTAATTGTCTACCACAATCTCACTGTATATGCTACCTCTACTAGTACTGTAACAGTTTCCATGCATATGGGGAAAATTATTATAACACATCACAACTGAGCTGAAATATCAATTCGCTTTTAAACATTTCCAATGTGTCTATTTGTCTTCAGTGATAGAGTATTGTCCAACACAATCTCCTTGCTTTATATACCCTGCCTCTATAGTTTCCATGTATATGGTAGAAATTGATTCTTTGTGTTACCTGGAACCCACATTTGTTGTGTAATTGTACTGTTCCATATAACTGGCTCCACAGGATCTGCCGTTTTTGGAAGTCTTGTTCTGGGTGGTTCTGGCAGCACTTTCTCTCACTCAGTATAAAATTGACCTCTTGGTCTGCCAGCAGCTCTTTACACAAATCCAGAAATGTATTTGCTAAAAACATAAATGAAATGAGTATAACTGTTTGCAATGCAATTGAATCATCTCTGTAATATAGTGCAAACTATTATTAGGAACCATCTGATGATACATTATTCATATACAGGATGCTTTTGTAAGATGCACAATTTCATTTTTGTATCACCATGCTTGATATGCAACTGTAAACATCTGGGATAATCATATCAATTGGCTTTGGCTACTTAAAAGACATTTTCTGAGGAGTAATTTGAGAGGAGTCACAAAGGAAATTACTAATAAAAAATTTAATTCAAGACAGAATTACTTTAACTAAAAAGGAAACAAAAATATCATAATTGGTTTCTTTCTCTACAGTGGAAGATTAGGAGACCAATTACATATTGTTACATGACTTGTAAAACAATATCCACCATTAGTTTAGTGTAGCACCTGCAAGCAGTCCAGTTACTGTCATGACAATGGGTCATCCAAGGGAAGAAATGACCACTGCTCCACTTTGGATTCAATGAATTTCGTCCCAAACTGACCACATCAAGCAGGCCACTACAGAGACACTTCACCATGTACAACAACTGTCCAACCATGTGTATGAGCTAAAAAAAAAGATAAACATTCATTATGCTTATGATAACTCATAATTTTCCAAGTCACATAAGTCATGAAATCCAAAAAACCTGTGATAATTGGTGTCAAAACAAAACCAACCATTCATTTTGTGTACAACCTGCAAAAAGTCCAGTTCCCTGTTTACCATGGCTGTCCTGTCTTTGGCACTTCACAACCCATTCATCCTGAAACTTGCTGTGTCTTGCACAGTTGCATGAGATGAAGGAATATTCCTGCAGCTGTTATTTCCTATTTCATATTAATAATACATCCCCCCATGTCCAGCCAGGTAAAGTCAGTTCACCTAGAAGACACCATGCTCTATGGAGACTGGAGCTGGAAAAAGAGACAAAAGATAATATTAATGAAGTGACATAAATTATCTTAATAAAAAGAACATTGACAGTCCATAAGAGCCAGCAGAATATTAGGGACCATTCCTAGACTAACTCAGGGGCGGATTTAGGCCGTCCTCCAGGATCTTCCGGAAGAAGGTCAGATTTTTAAGTTTACATTGGCGAGTAACTAATCTTTTCTACTGGAAGACGGTCTAACATGGAGGATGGATCAATAAAGATAATTCGGAGGCCTGTCAGAAAATTACCTGTAACTGTTGATCAATGTATTTCAGAGGGGATTCTTGCTAAATTGCAATCAACTTGAGCAGCTTAGATGTCTGTTACGCCTACTGAAGCTGCTAAAGGGTAATTAATTATCAGTAGGCACGCCAGACATCTAAGCTGCTAAGCTAAAAGCAATTCAGCAAGAAATCCCTCAGAAATAAATTGATTAACATTTAGTCTGGGAATGGACCCTTGAATGGTCACATGCCTAGATCCCCACACGACTGTATGGTCGAATGGAGTCGAGATTTGATTAATGTGCCCCTGCCTGAACGACGCCAGTGGAGGCGTGTGAGAGGTGGAGTGACCATTACAGGATTAAGCAGTCTTCCTTTCATGTAGGTCTGCCATATTAAGGCCGTGGACCAGTCAGCACTCGGATCTTCTCATTGCTTCTTGATTATATATAACTCTGCTAGTACTTTTTAATGTTTTACCTCAGATGTTTCAAGGATCGAACTCGGAGCTACTCAATAACACTTATAACACTGGGATCACCGGATCCCTACGTCTATTCTCTACCTCTTGTATCTGCAGCTCCTTCTCTCTCTCTCTCTCTCTCTCTCTCAAAAACCCCGCCCAACTGCATATGTCGCTATCAATCCCAAGACTTCCGGTACCAGATCACTACAACAAAGTACTCACCCTTTTGTCATCAAGAATGTGTTTGCATACATTTAAAGGGATGCTGGAATCGTGGAAAGCCCTACTGCTTTAGATAAAACTTTAATGGTAACTCATAGATATATCTTGTCCTTGGTATAACGTTATTTCATAACGTGTAAAACGTTCCCGCTCCGCCTGACCATAGAAGTAGAGCTTCTATGGCCTGACTAAGCCCGACTAAGTAGGTCAAAGAAAACCCGCAGTGAATACTGGGTCACATCTCGGTACATTCGGCAGATGAAGCGCCACATTTTTACTCTGCGTCCAAGTTATTATATCTTTTGATTTTTCGTTTAGATATGATATCATTGATTATTGATAAAGAATAAATTATTGCAAAAAGGTCATTTCATTTTAGTTTATTTTATTAAAAGGTCATCAAATTATTTTGTATTGTTATTATTAGGCCTATGTATTTTCTTTTTGCTTCAACTTTTGCTGGTTCTCAGCACTGCTAACACAACGTTCAATTTAAGCAAATGGAGCATTTAAGGACCTTCGCATTTAGAGTGATTACCATTAAAAGTAAAATAAACGTAGCCTACTTGAAAATATTCTAAAGTCAATTTTTTTCCCAAATATCCTGCAAAGCTACTAGTAGGCCTACTTGTAGGCCTACTTTACTTTTATAGACTGCGCTATCTAGAGACTATGCTTATATTAGATGCGCGTTAATTTTTTCTAAAACGTTCCAAATTTTTTTCCCAAGTATCAAGTATCTTTTCTCAATGCCTGGTAACGAAGGTGTTGCAATTGGCTTCCTAACAGAGTGCAGCTTTGTCGTGTTACGTGTAAAATATTTGGTTGTGCCCTGTCAACATATCGTCTAGCTAATCATGAGGGCCCGCTGGGAAGGGGGGGGGGAGTGATCACATTTCACGGCCGCGGAAAATAAAATCATCAAATCACAAATTACATAAGTTTAATTAGAATTTTATTCATATCTCATTGAAAATGCGAGTCCGGCGAGCTGAAAATAACTATCATCGAGTATAATGACTTCGTTCCACTATATATAAGGACGAGGGATAGAAACCCGCAATTCACGATTCACAGGAATGGGGTGCTTCACATCTCGGGGAATGATAAGTGGATGTTACGGGTAAGGAAAATACCCAACGGGGCCTTCAGTCCTTGTCTTAACTAAAATGAAGATTTAATTAATTTCTAAAATATTTCAAAACATGAAAGCAATTATAATTAATGATCTAGAGCAAAAGTAGGCCTACGCCAAGAAGGATTTTATAGCTTTTAAAAGTAGCTGCAAGTTATTTATTGCGTTATTTAAGATAAACATTCTAGATATTTTCTGACGTTAGACATTATACATGCTTCCAAACAAGAATCTTATTTTCTACTTTGTTGAAAATAAACTTATAGGCAAATGTGAGATGGTGTTGCAAGCGACAGTTACGAAGGTCTAAAGATGGGTCTGAATTTCGTGTTTTAAATATGATTAGCACAGGTGCTGAGCTAACTAATTATGCAGTGATTTTCGTGTGCATCGAAAGACTAACCAAAGAAAGAGCGAGAGAGACAAAATGTTGTTATTATTCATCTACACAACGTACCTCCGACCGTGTTGGGAGTTCGACCCCCTTGAGGAATCGGATGATAGCTGTCGTCAATACTGCTTTTACATAACGTAACAAACGCGACCGTCCTTTGCGTTCAAATCATAAACAGGAATCTTTCTTTAAAAAATTATTAAAGACATTTTACATTTTATTCATATCTGTGAATATCTAGTAAAACTGCATCTGTGACTCAGGTAGAGTGTACTCTCTCTCTCTCTCTCTCTCTCTCCGACTCCGGTTGTCTCTGGCTGAATTCACAGTAAGTTGATCCTTGGACCAGAATCAGATAACAGACCTCTTTTATGGTAGTTAACTGTTATGACTGATAAATGAAACTACATATTTTTCATTCGACCGAATAAACAAGCAAACTACAGGGATGCGTGACGTATGATGCATGTAAAAGGGACACGAAGTTAGAAGTGCGTGATAAAGGTTAACGTCTTGAAGATTAGGCCTACATAATAATAAAACAAGACTAATATTCGTTGAGATATTCATTGTCTCTAAAAAGTGTTTTTAAAAGTGTCTAATATTTTTATGAACTTGTGCTTGACAATCATCTTTGTCTTGTGTCGCGTATGTATCCTTTTAAAATGGTGGCTGTTTGTGCTGTAGTGGTGCTTGATGCGAGCTTTGAGTTTCGAAAAGGACGTAAGGCAGCTTATTTCTATCGTTTTTTTTTTTAATTATTATTATTTCTATTATATCAATTATCTACGCTTGTACAGATACAAGCAAGGCAAGCAAGTAGTCTCTGGCAGCATGGACCTAATGAGGTCCATGCTGCCAGTGAATCGCGCGGACTTCTCCTGCTACTACTCAGACATTAACTAGATATTGTAAACATATATTGGCACATGAATCAATAAGACATCAAGCAACTTTCATGGAAAATAAACTGAAATTAAATCTGGAGATTCCTTTGTCTATTATCAATTCGAAATTACGTTAAATCTCGGCAAGTTCATCATCATCACCATCATACTTCCGTCGCCGTTCGAAGCGTGAAGTTCAAACAGTGCATATCAAAACCGTAAATAGGAGTTCTTACGTAGGAAACATCGCGCTAGAGAACGGGTTTAATTAAGGCATTCTCATGAGCAAATCTGGAACAAAGCACTTGTTACCTAAAAATAAAAAATACTTTTCAGAATTATGCAAGAAAAAGTAATGAAAAGAACGAAGGCAGAATAATTTTTAATTAAAAATGGAAACTGAACAACAAATACAGCTTCAAGCAAACGAAACTGAATAAAGAAAATACACACTCATGATTTTGACTGATGCGTTACAGTGCATGGCAGGACTATGTGAAAACAACATACACCCTCCCCTACACATACACTACACACACACACACAGAGAGAGAGAGAGAGAGAGAGAGAGAGAGAGAGAGAGAGAAAATGGAGCGGTCTCAATTCAGGTCTTTTATCAAAAAAAAAAAATTTTTATGGTACTATAAAATACAAAGTATATAATACCATAGACTTCGTAGCTGTGTGCATGAACCCAAAAATGTGCTATAACACGATCAAAAAAAGAAATACATGTATATCTTCTTGAAAAAAGAACAGTCACATTAGAACCCCCCACCCCCACCCCCCCACCAATACGCCCCCTTTCTATTGATACCCTACAAAGTCAGCGTGTGTAGGAGTGTGAAAACTATGTGAAAGTAGGTCAAAAGTTCACGGATAGGATATGCCATGTAAGGGTTCTTAGGGGAGTTAGGTGATCTCCTTTTGAGGTTTTTTTTTTATTTTATTTTTTATTCAGCCAATTTTGAGAAGAAATGTTAGTGTCTTCACGGTAGCCATATATAGTTGTGGGGATTTGTAAAAAAAAAAGCTTTGTGGTCTTAAATGAGACTTCATTTTCACACTTGCAACCGACATAGAAAAATAATGTTTGAAAAGAACAATAAAAAAATGTTTGTAAGCCCATTTACATACGCGGAAATAGTCAGATATGCTAGTACAAGGTCCCGCGGATAAGGCACTTACAAGTTGATATGCCTTATCTTCCTCTTTCTGTTTGATGAAGCATTTTACAGGTAAGGAATATAGTTGTATAGGCTTTTCGATCTGTAACAAGCAACGATAATGTATGAGTTTTAATCGCTCATTTTTTCACGGAATCGGCTATAGTCGAGGCTGTATATTTGTTGGTCAGTTAGTTAACAGTTTGATACCATGACCGCGTTCACAAGTGCATTGATAAAAATCTTTTAGTTCCAATATAAGGGGGAAGGCAAGGAAGAGCATGACCGCAAACTTCACTGTGTAATCTCGTATACCCTTCAATTAACGGTTATATTTAGGGATTACAGAGGAAGGGGGGTGTAGCTCTAGCCAAGTCTTAAATCCGGAAATAAGAAAAATCGTGTGTGTGAAGGAACGCATTTGAAAACGATTACGGGTCATGATTGGGACGATGGAAATAAGGTAAAATCGACAATAATAGGCTTCCTTTTCATATATTATCATTGCACACGTACATGTATATCTTTGCCATCATTACCCAACGTTATAACCAAATACCAACAGCATTTAATGTCTAAAGCGGGGAAACGAGTACTTTCACATTCGCTACAAATTTCTTCTTAGTTTACCTTACAGCAGACAAAAACATCACGTTATGTATTACTCATACTTGTTCTACTTTTACTTACATCATTGGCTTCCGGGGCACGTAGACCTATAACTGAAGTCACCTATGAAGCTGGCACCTTGAGATAATAAACGGTATCAGTGCCGCATTGGCCGAGAAATAATTTTGGTAGTGGCGGTGGTGGAGGGGGGGGGGGGGGGGGGGGGGGGGGGGGCAACAGTTGAAGGCCTATATATAATATACATGTCTCCATAGTTATTTGTAAAATATGTGGTTTTGCTGACTGATGGACTTTTAATCGTCTGAGAAAAGGAAAAGATAAACCTTTTATAGAGGCCCTCCTATAATATCACCTCCCCCTGCGTTGTTGATCAACAATCGCAATGAGAGCATCAGGTGATTTGCCTGACCTCGTCAATAATAATACTAGCACTGCACCCTCATAAATGCCAATAAAATTTGATAAACATAAAGCATGTTATTTTTATAATCTGTGGAACTCGTCAAAATGTTGACTCGAGAATAGTTAAGATACTTTTGGTCGTTTGGGAGAAAAGAAAGGCTAACTTTTTAGAGAGGCCTCTAAAATATTTATATGTCAATTTTACAGTACTGTTAATGCTGTTCTTAATTTCAAATTGATATACATCACCAGTGCCTGCATTTCGGATAAATTATTGATAATTTCTCATTGTTATTTAAGTGAATATTAGACCCCATTCCCAGAGATTAGATCGATCCAACTAGATCGACCTAAATCCCCGGGGGTTCAAGCTAAATAGCTGTCAGCAGAGCGGGCACACGAGTTAATTACCCCCTTACAGCTTGTAGTAGGCGGGACGGACATTTAAGCCGGGTTAATTGACAGTAATCTAGTGAGACTCCCCACAGGGATAGATCGATCTAAAATCTATGGAAATGGGGTTTAAGAGACTTACCTGAGTCGTGCAACTTCATGTATTCTGGATTTTCTGTTTTCTGTTGTTTGTTTCTAATATCCCCCCCCCCTTAAATTTGCTGGATCAGCTATCCAGTACCTCTAGCAGTAAGACCCCATGCGCCCTAAGACCCCATTCCCACAGATTTTACATCGATCTATCCCTGTGGGGAGTCTCACTAGATTACTGTCAACTTAGCCGGCTAAAGCGTCTGTCCCGCCTACTAAAAGCTGTAAGGGGGAAATTAACTACCTTGCGCGCTCGCCTAACAGCAATTTAGCGTGAACCCCCAAGGAGTTAGGTCGATCTAGATGGATCGATCTAAATCTATGGGAAGTCACTGCGTCGGCCCTAAATATCATTGTAATATTTATCACTGCCGTTGTTTATATACCTGTAGCCTATGTTTTATACTTATCAGAATTGTTATATTGGCATTTTTTTTATCACGGCTATTATCATCATTATGATTTTATTTTTTTTTAGTTTGAAGCCCAGCTGTGAAATCAATGCTTCATCAACAATGGAAAGGGTGCTTCTGACATTGATATTAAACCAGATGCTGTCTTGGTCGCTCGCCGCCAATGTTTTCCCGGACCCAGAAGGAGAAATGTCCGTCTTTATAGAAGACAACGGTGACCCAGAGTACAAGATGGGGAATTCTCGGTGGTATCCTATAGGAAACGGCTCTCACGCCAACAAGTGCGGAGAAATTCTGTTCAACCAAGCCGCCACGACCGCTCGCCTTCGCATCGACTATCTCCCCAACAACACGTTGGTCGCTGCTGCAGACTATATGCGTGTTATAGGGCGGCCGATGATATACTGTGTGGGTTTGTTCTTCAACGTGCTTTGTATGTGCGTCCTGTTTAGGCGGGAATTACGCAGAGTGGCCACTTGTAATATCATGATAGCTTTGGCTGTCGCTGACTGCTGTACCTTGATCAACGGCATCTTCTACTGGGTCGAGTACGAGCTCCTTCATCCAGCGATGACAGCCAGTAGAGGACTCTGTGGTCTGACTGTATTAACGGTGTATTTCGCACCTGAAATGAGTGCGTGTATGATAATGTTGATGAGCGGGGAGAGACTCCTCAGGCATATTAACACGCCAAAACACGAGGTGTTTTTTTCAATTAGGAAGACTCGGATTTACATCTTTGTGATCGCGGTTTTCCTCCTGATTTTGAATATCCCTATCCCTTCATTTGATATTTATTTCTATGAGTGTGGGCGGCAGATATGCTGGAATATCTACCACGATTCCCCAGACCTCCTGAAAATACACAATGAAAATTCAGGTAAGCTAGCTACAGTGAAATATTCATCCATGTACAACATGTACATTAGCCAGTATATCAGTAAGATTTGTGGTTGAGCTTAAAACGATGCACAATAATTTACAAGACTTGTTATTTTTTAGGACAATGATAGGCTATACACAGAATGTTTATAATTTGCTTTTTAGGCGAGGTCGGGGATTACTATTCGGCATACAAATGGGTGGCTCTAGTGATATATTGGATCATTCCTTTTTTCGGCTTGCCAATCATTAACACCATGTTAGTGTGTGCCATCTGGAAAGATAAGAAGAAAGGGTCGCAAGTACAGGAGTCCACCATACCAACACCAGACTCCGGTTTATATAGAGACTGGCAATTCGAAGAACAGAAGAGCGTCACTAGAATGCTCATTTCCGTTACAGTGGCATACTGGATCATGACAACGGGATTCAACCTGATTCAGGCTGATATTATCAAAATATATGGGTCTACTACCGATTACGAGAGAGCAAAGTTTTCTATGATTTACACAATTTTCATACTATTATTTTACATGAATCATGCCTCGAATTTCTTTCTTTACTGCTTGAGTGCCCGCCCATACAGGGAAGAATTAAAAGCAATGTGGCTTGATGCCAAAGAATTAATTTACATAAAAATTTGGATAAAGATGAAGGAAGCTAGAAGGTCCCACGTGCGCAGAAGTACCTCTTCTTATGGCAGCATGCCTCACCTCGCCGCCAATCAGGATGTGTGACGTACATGGTACATAGCCTTCGTAACTTTCACCTTTCATGCTGTTATAGTAACAAAAACGACATTGTGTGGAATTTGCTTTTTATTACCTAGTTCGTTTTCCTATTTAATGACTCGTAGTAAAAACCAATTGTGTTTGATATACTAACCAGATATAAAATATATCTAACACTGCATGCCTAATGATTTGCTCTAATATTTGAATTAAATNACTTTTTACAAATGCCCATCTGTTATATTCAGTGTTTCATGCTTGGGCCAGCATAAGCCCTAAACGCATCAGACAGTTATATGAATCCTTGCTTCGTAGACTGGCACCTATTATTAGGTCACGTGGCTATGCCACTAAGTACTTATTTTTGACTTGAAACTGCATATTTTGGTAGAATGTATATTTTGTTCTCATTTTGTGATTTTTTGTGAAATTTGATGTTAATAAAATGATACTAGGAGCATATCATTCCACAGTCATTTATCTCCCCCATAGTATTGGCTCAGTAGGGGTGACACTTCTTTTGTCCAGTGTGTGTAGGAGTCCTTACGTAGGAAACATCGCGCTAGAGAACGGGCTTAATTAAGAAATTTTTGTTAGCGGTATTGTCACTAATTTAGAGAATCATGAACAAATTACTTTTCAGAATTATACAAGAAAAAAATGAAAAAAATGAAGGTTGAATAATTTTTAATCAAAAATGGAATCTGAACAACAAATACAGCTTAAAGCAAATGAACTTGTATATAGAAAATAGACACTCGTGATTTTGACTTACGCGTTACAATTATTTTTTAAAATAATATCGGTACCTTGTCAATGCATGGCAGGACTATGTGTGAAAACGGCATACACCCTCCCCTACACATACACTACAGAGAGAGAGAGAGAGAGGCGCGAATTGGGGGGGGGGGAGCTGAACAGTTAACGCGGTCTGAAAAATTTTAGGGAGAGTCAGATGAAAAATAGAGGGACCGTGGCATCTATTAAGTTCTACACGATGAATCTGGAATTGTGGGCTAGTTGAAGTTTTTTCTTTAAATGTTTGCAATATACTCTGCCTTTAGTTGTCATCTGGTGAGAAAGAAATTTTCTGCACTAACACAATCATTCCACGAGTGAAGAATACGTGGTAAACGCGCCTCAGAGATGCACTGCAGACGTCACGGCTTTTGGGTGAAAATCGCACGTGACATTCGGTTATAATTATGATATATAGGTAAAAAAAAAAAAAAAAAAAAAAAAAAAAAAAAAAAAAAACTGAGTGAAAAAGGATATCGGCAAAACATTAAAATTTACAGCATTTTTATTTATTTGTGTTCGTCAAGGATAAATTTAATAAGAATACTCTCTCTCTCTCTCTCTCTCTATATATATATATATATAGAAGCGAATATTAAGGAGAAACCCGAGAGAAAAAGTAATAAGCATAACAGTCAAAACATGCAGAAGTTTAAAAAAGTTCAGAGTTAAAAATCTTGTTGGCCACCACATATCCTCTTCGCAGAAGTTTATAGGGAAATTTTTAAGGCAACTTGTAGCCGTATAAATTGACGTTGTAAAGTAAATGACTTACATTTTCACTAATTGCAGATAATTATTAAGACGGAGTCAAATGAGTTAAATTATCATTCCCGGTAAATGGTTTTAGGAAATGTATTCTGAATCAGGTCAAAATTTTAAATATCTGCTTCGGAAGATCACGTTTAAAGATTTCACTATGTACGGTAGCCATATAGTTGTGTGAATTTGTAAAAAAAAAAGTTTTGTGGTCTTATATGAGACTTCATTTTCACACTTGCAACCGACACAGAAAAATAATGTTTGAAAAGATTGATAAAAACACGTTTGTAAGCCCATATACGCGGAAGTAGTCTCATATGCTAGTACAAGGTCACGCGGATAAGGCACTTACAAGTTGATATGCGTTATCTTCCTCTTTCTGTTTGATGAAGCATTTTACAGGTAAGGAATATACAGTAGTTGTATAATCTTTTCTGTATCAAGCAACGATAATGTATGAGTTTTAAGCGCTCATTTTTTCACGGAATCGGCTATAGTCGAGGGTGTATATTTGTTGGTCAGTTAGTTAACAGTTTGATACCATGACCACGTTCACAAGTGCATTGATGAAAATCTTTTAGTTCCAATATAAGGGGGAAGGCAAGGAAGAGCATGACCGCAAACTCCACTGTGTAATTTCTTATACCCCTCAATTAACGGTTATATTCTGGGGTTGCAGAGGAAGGGAGGGGTGTAGCTCTAGCCAAGTCTTAAAATCCGGAAATAACAAAAACCGTGTGTGTGTGAACGAAAGCATTTGAAAATGATTACAGGTCATGATTGGGACGATGGAAATAAGGTAAAACTGACAATAGTAGGCTTCAATTTCATATATTATCATTGCACACGTATATCTTTGTCATCATTACCCAGTGTTATAACCAAATACCAACAGCATTTAATGTCTAAAGCGGGGAAATAGGTACTTTCACATTCGCTACAAATTTCTTGTTAGTTTACTTTACAACAGGTAAGAAACATCACGCTATGTATTACTATCATACTTGTTCTATTTTTACTTACATCATTGGTTTCCGGGGCACGTATAACTGAAGTCACCTGTGAAGGTGGCAACTAGAGATAAATAACGGTGTCAGTACCGCATTGACCGAGAAATAATTTTGGTAGTGGCGGTGGTGGAGGCCTAACAATGCATGTTATTTGTAAAACGTGATTTTGCTGACTGAAGGACGTTTCATCGTCTGGGAGAAAGGAAAAGGCTAACTTTTTAGAGAGGTCCTCCTATAAAATCACCCCCCTCCCCTTGCGTTGTTGATCAATAATAGCAATGAGAGCATCAGGTGATTTACCTGACCTCGTCAATAATAATGATATTAGCACTGCACCATCATACATGTAAATGCCAATAAAGTTTGATAAACATGTTTGATAAACATGAAGCATGTTCTTTGTAAAATCTGTGGAACTCGTCAAAATGTTGACTGGAGAATAATGAAGATACTACTGGTCACCTGAAAAAAAGAAAGGCTAACTTTATAGAGAGGCCTCTAAAATATTTATATGGCAATTTTATAGTACTGTTAGTGTTGTTCTTAATAAAAAATTGATATACATCACCAGTGCCTAAATTTCAGATAAATTATTGATAATTTCTCATTGTTCTTTAAGTGAATATAAGTCACTATCATTGAAATATTTATCACTACCGTTATTTATATACTGTAGCCTATGTTTTATACTTATCAGAATTGTTATACAAATAATTTTTTATCACGAGCATTACCATCTTTATAATTCTATTGTTTTTATTTTTAAGCCCAGCTGTGATATCAGTGGTTCATCAACAATGGAAAGCTTGCTTGTGACAATAATAATAATAAACCAGATGCTGTCTTGGTCGCTGGCCGCCAATGCTTTACTGGACCCAGAAGGAGAAATGTCCGTCTTTATAGAAGACAACGGTGACCCAGAGTACAAGATGGGGAATTCTCGGTGGTATCCTATAGGAAACGGCTCTCACGCCAACAAGTGCGGAGAAATTCTGTTCAACCAAGCCGCCACGACCGCTCGCCTTCGCATCGACTATCTCCCCAACAACACGTTGGTCGCTGCTGCAGACTATATGCGTGTTATAGGGCGGCCGATGATATACTGTGTGGGTTTGTTCTTCAACGTGCTTTGTATGTGCGTCCTGTTGAGGCGGGAATTACGCAGAGTGGCCACTTGTAATATCATGATAGCTTTGGCTGTCGCTGACTGCTGTACCTTGATCAACGGCATCTTCTACTGGGTCGAGTACGAGCTCCTTCATCCAGCGATGACAGCCAGTAGAGGGCTCTGTGGTCTGACTGTATTCACGGTGTATTTCGCACCTGAAATGAGTGCGTGTATGATAATGTTGATGAGCGGGGAGAGACTCCTCAGGCATATTAACACGCCAAAACACGAGGTGTTTTTTTCAATTAGGAAGACTCGGATTTACATCTTTGTGATCGCGGTTTTCCTCATCATTTTGAACATCCCTATCCCTTCATTTGATATTTATTTCGAAGAGTGTGGGCGGCAGATATGCTGGAATATCTACCACGATTCCCCAGACCTCCTGAAAATACACAATGAAAATTCAGGTAAGCTAGCTACAGCGAAATATTCATCCATGTACAACATGTACATTAGCCAGTATATCAGTAAGATTTGTGGTTGAGCTTAAAACGATGCACAATAATTTACAAGACTTGTTATTTTTTAGGACAATGATAGGCTATACACAAAATGTTTATAATTTGCTTTTTAGGCGAGGTCGGGGATTACTATTCGGCATACAAATGGGTGGCTCTAGTGATATATTGGATCATCCCTTTTTTCGGCTTGCCAATCATTAACATCTGGCTTATGTGTGCCGTCTGGAAAGATAATAAGAAGAAAGGGTCGCAGGTACAGGAGTCCACTATACCAATCCCAGACTCCGGTTTATTAAGAGACTGGCAAGTCGAAGAACAGAAGAGCGTCACTAGAATGCTCATCTCCGTTACAGTGGCGTACTGGATCATGACAACGGGATTCAACCTGATTCAGGCTGATATTATCAAAATATATGGGTCTACTACCGATTACGAGAGAGCAAAGTTTTCTATGGTTTACACAATTTTCATACTATTATTTTACATGAATCATGCCTCGAATTTCTTTCTTTACTGCTTGAGTGCCCGCCCATACAGGGAAGAATTAAAAGCAATGTGGCTTGATGCCAAAGAATTCATTTACATAAAATTTTGGATAAAGATGAAGGGAGCTAGAAGGTCCCACGTGCGCAGAAGTTCCTCTTCTTATGGCAGCATACGTCACCTCTCCGGCAATCAGTGTGTGTGACGTACATGGGACATAGCCTTCGTAACTTTCACTTTAGGGGAGACCGGGGCTAGTTGGACCCCGGGGTAAGTTGCCCCCCCCCCCCATCAATTTATGACAAAGTAACTATGGGGTAAAAGAATTGATCACATCATTTTGTAAAGTGACCGTATCCAATAGTGCTAAGAAAGCGTCGGCATTCAGTCCAAATGAAATAATTTAGCATCTTAAGGTAACTTTATTAAAGAGACTTGATGGGGGGACAACTTACCCCGGGGTCCAACTAGCCCCGGTCTCCCCTAATGTTGTTATTGTAACAAAAACGACATTATGTGGAATTTGATTTTTATTACCTAGTTCGTTTTCCTACTCAAAGACTCGTAGTAAAAACCAGTTGTGTTTGATATACAAACCAGATATGAAATTTATCTAACACTGCATGCCTAAAGATTTGCACTAATATTTGAATTAAATATTTGTTTTGATATAGATATTATATTTATTTTTATCTGTCACCCATTTTTTCCTTATTAGGATTTTTCCATTCCTTCAATATGCCTGCTGCGCTTTCCAGTGTGCTGTCCTCCTTCAAATAGAAAGACAGTTTAGTTGAATTTTTTTATATCAGTCCAATACCGTTTATCAATTAATGATTTGTTTGAAGCACACGTTTCTACTGAGAGAATTCAAAGTACTTTTTCTAAGTATTTCTACACTGCTATAATATAATCCACTTTTAGATGCAATTTTCGTAATCTGTAAATGGTCAGAAGTTCATTGTAAGACAATTTTGTTATTGGCAATCAAACGTGATTACATGGAGAGCTAATTCCAATTGTGGTAAGCCTTAACCTATATTTTTGTACGGTATATAACATTATCAATATAAAAATGTATTGTCATCGGGATGGTTTAAAATAAAATTGTTTATAGTGAAGGCCCAAGAGGGTATACTGTCTAAAGTTAGATGTCAAACTCTATCCTAAAAACATATATAATATCGAGGCTTATCTTTTCTTTCATAATTATGACCATAATACTATCCTATTTACAAAGTAAGAATATGGAATTGATCAAAAAATTGTACAGATAGCAGTCTTTACGGAGGAAACATCGCGCTAGAGATTAGTGGATGACTTTATCTTTACTTTTCAGAACTTATATAATAAAAAATGAAAAATAAAAAGTTTGAAGCCAATAAGACTAAAAACCAGTTACAACAATTTTTTAGTGATATTGTCAATACATGGCAAGAATACGTGAAAACGGCATACCCCCCCCCCCCCACACACACACAGGGGAGAAGGGAGGGAGAGTAGCCAAATCCAATGCTTGAAGTTGTTGAACGGTTCACTGTTTGTCCTAGCTAAATTATCATCAAAGAAACAAATCGGGTCAAAATTATAATAAAGTACGGAATGTGCAAACCAGCATAATCAACAGCTGTGGGCTTGGATACAACACTGCTCTTCCCCGTTGCCAACGCTCCCAATTCAGGCCTGCCATTTAAAATGAAAACTGATGTTTTATTGTATAAAATAATAGGCTACATTTGTAAAACCACACACTTCGTTCGAATAATCTAGCTTTGTTTAATACAGTGCATGAACCCAAAAATTATGCTATAGTATAATCAAAATAAGATATGTACTGGCGGTGCTAACAGCCGTTACATATCAGAACCGTCAATAGGAGTGCTAAGGAGGGTCCAGACTGGGCGTTTCGGAATCGTCGCGACACTTCTGGAGTCACATGTACAGCGCTAATGGTGCAGTGAGAGTTATACTGCAATATTCCTAGAGACTTATCTGATATCGAATTTTGACTTACGAAATTTAATTCTTTTAGTTAAAAATCGAAATAAGACATTTAACATCAGACATTAAATTTTTTTTACGACATTAGCTAGTTATAGGTGCATGGATACTGACTACAAAAATATATCACCCAGATACGCAGTGATTGTGTGTGTTCAAATGGCCCAGAAAGAAACTTTTAAGTAAATGATATAGTGGCTATAAAGGACGCTGAAAGTGTGTTTTAAGTAATAAATAGGACCTACTAAGAAAACTGTGTCACATTGGATGGAATACCAAACATTAGTCTGTCATTTTCCATTATTTCTATGGGTGATGTTAAGACCTTACTATTAAAAGGTTATTGACGTGGTATTGGTGCCGTGAGCAACAAACCTAACTGTTTTGTTTGAAAATATAGACCCGTATTCACAATGTCGGCTCGGTAAAATGACACTTTTCTTAAGATAAACTTTCCACGAATTCGCACATGCGCGGATCACTTCATACAACAATAAAGAAGTCACAATTCTCCAGAGCAATTTACAAAAGCCAGGGCACCTCCGATTGGTTGGTTGTACTGATATAGTTGTATGTGTTGTCCTTGCTGTGTTGGAAAGTGCTTCAACAGAATAACATGCTGTTGCTACCTCACTATTGTTGAATACGGCGTCCTCATGGGGCAGTGGTGTTACTTTTTTGTCTTCGGGAATATATGCAAGATAAAGGATGTTACTGCTCTTGTTTTTAAAAAATGTTGCAGGTTTGATGTACCATGTTCTTTTTTCTTTCTTATTTTTTTACCGGGTGAAGATGCACATCCGCCACGCCATGACCCCTATCTTTGGTTCACATTTACAGTAAGCCAACTGCGTCAAGTTATATATGTTACATAGGATGTAATGCCCAACAACGGTTTGACTCTTTTTATTATTTCCATGGATGATGTTCAAACCGTACTATTAAAAGGCTATTGACGCGGTATTGGTGCTGTGAGCAACAAACCTATCTGTTTTGTCTGAAAAATACCTGTAGACCCGTATTTACATTGTCGGCTCGGTAAAATGACACTCTTCTTTAAATAAACTTTCCACGAATTCGCACATGCGCGCATCACTTCAAACAATAATAAAGGGGTCACAATTCTTCAGAACAATTTACAAAAGCCAGGGCACCCCGATTGGTTGGTTGTAGGCCTACTGATATAGTTGTATGTGATGTCCTTGCTGTGTTGGAAAGTGCTTCAACAGAATAACATGCTGTTGCTACCTCACTATTGTTGAATACGGCGTCCTCATGGGGCAGTGGTGTTACTTTTTTGTCTTCGGGAATATATGCAAGATAAAGGATGTTACTGCTCTTGTTTTTAAAAAATGTTGCAGGTTTGATGTACCATGTTCTTTTTTCTTTCTTATTTTTTTACCGGGTGAAGATGCACATCCGCCACGCCATGACCCCTATCTTTGGTTCACATTTACAGTAAGCCAACTGCGTCAAGTTATATATGTTACATAGGATGAAATGCCAAACAACGGTTTGACTCTTTTTATTATTTCTATGGATGATGTTCAAACCGTACTATTAAAAGGCTATTGACGCGGTATTGGTGCAACAAACCTATCTGTTTTGCCTGAAAAATAGACCCGTATTTACAGTGTCGGCTCGGTAAAATGACACTTTTCTTTAAATAAACTTTCCACGAATTCGCACATGCGCGCATCACTTCAAACAACAATAAAGGAGTCACAATTTTTCAGAACAATTTACAAAAGCCAGGGCACCCCGATTGGTTGGTTGTATAAGTTCACTCAAAGCACAGAGACATGTCGGTAAGTTTGCCGTCTTTTTAACCCAGGTGTTTACAGTAACTTATTTCAACTCCTGGAGACTTAAGGGTATTGTAATCCTTTATCATCATCCAGATATCGAAAATGAGGTTTTCCTGCATTTAATCATTTAATAATGCCTCGATCTTTGTGCTGATCTAAAACAATGAAAAAACCTTCGAAAATTAAAATTATCGGCGTTTATATTTCTCTTTGCAATGTACATAGGCACATGGGCAACCCAAAACTTTAATCGTCTATTCAACACCTTTCTATTTTGAGGTGAGATAGCAATCGGTATGGGGAATTTCTTTATCATCGACCAAGATTTTATCACGAAAAATGGCAGAGTTTACCGAGTGTGTAGGGTTTACAATCTAGTGTCGTCATTTTTGTTTAAATGTTACTATAATGGTGTTTTGAGCCCCTAATTACAGATTTTCATGAAACAAAGGCATTATTTTGCTTTATTAACGTTAAAATCTTAACTAAGACGTCTAAGAAAAATCACTGGCAGGTTTTGGAGTAGTAAATGGTGTAATAAAATAGGCGTTGAAACGGTGATCGCGGATGTTGGTGTAAAGTAGAAATTTGAGAAACCGATTTTTCAGTTGTTACCCCAAAATCGCAATTATGACGTCACCCGTTTGGTTATCTAGTTTTATATATCCTTTCGCTTTAGGGAAATGTTTTTCTGCAATGCTTTATTCCAGTGAAAAGCGTGTTTCCATATTAGAACATTTTGATTTGTTTAGAAATACAAAATCATTGAGGCTTACATTTTGCTAGTGCTAAGTGTCCAAAAATCTATTGACTTTACATTCTCTTGCAAGGAGATCACATTTTGGATGTTATTCACGTCCCTATAGTTAAAGAGATCCAATGCTACATTTTCCAGCCTTTTTCTTTGAACCATTATAGATGTTTTGGCACAGCATTGTTTACAAATTTAATTATTTTGATATTTCACGAAAAACTATACATAAAAACCAGTAAATTCCCTCGGGGAGCAAAACAAATAGAGCTTCACGCGCTAATGTGCTGCAACAGAGAGTTAACAACACATGGTTTGCCCTACTTAATTTCACCCTTATTAAGGGCAGGTTCATATTTCCCTATAACATCCATTGGTTCATTTTACTCTCTTTTTTTTTTGTTTTAGGCAGCTCGAAGGCAAATTCCCGGGGTATATGGATGGGACAATAACGGGCTTGAATCTGACAACCATGGGCATTTTGGAAGAGAACAAGATATTGAAATGAGAAACACTGGGCAGAGTGACGTCATAACCGAACCCCCATCAGCAGACAAGCCGGTCATAGAAGGAAAACCTGGGACAAGAAAATGGTATGCAAACATACATAGGTTCAATGCCGAACATTTGCGACAGAAGAAAGAGAAGAAAAAGAGTGAGAGAAAGCCCAAGACGAAAAAGAGGCTCTGTTGGGACGTGTTTGTTCGTATCCTATCTATTGGTTTTACAGTCTGGGATTTATACGCAGACTGGAGTTTCTATGTGGAGCCGAAGAGTGATGAATGCAAAAGTTCCGAAGACGCGTGGCTCGGCCTAACAATACTGGCCTCCGTTCTTGCCTGCTTGCAACTTTTGCACTTTATAAACGATACTGTCATAGACATACGTCAAATCAGGTCTAATAGCATGGACGTTAAAGGGATATTCGGCAAATTCAGGCTGAAAAAACCCTTTGAGATATTGACACTGTTCCTTTCGAAAATACCGCAAGGAATTTTACCGTTAGTATTTCATTGCTTCTGCAGTGGGGAACCGGATGGAGTCGACACAATTAAACTGCTGACTAAGTTGGCAAAATCATCAGCAGTCACCGATTTTTTCTCCGTATTTGTTCGAAGCCTAGAGACTGATGCTGGGATTTGGTTTAATTGCAACCCCTGCTGTAGAAAACCATACTATAAAATAGAGAATAGCGGTTGCTATCGCATGGTAACAATAAGAAAGACGGGTGAAGTTGTATTTTGTCAGTGTTGCTATATTTGCTGCCTATATGAAATGATCCCAAACCACGGATGCTACTGTTCCACATGCTTCGTCAAATGTGAAGACCGCTGCACATGCGAAAGAGATTGGTGCAAACGCACTGCGCCTACCGACTGGAACTGGTGGGAGACGTTGGTTTCTTGGATAAACCGTTTTTTGTACTTGGGGAGTTTGGCCATTGTTACTCTGCGTGTCCTTGTTGATTTGAGTTCTTTTACTTGTTCAAAGTAATTTTAGATTGACACTCGCCAACAGTGTATCAGAAATCATGACTCAACCCCCCCTTTCAAAAGCTGCAATTTCCTAGGAGAAATGAAACCGAGCGACAGTTTGACAAGTTATATATGAACAATTCTATGTTGAAAGAAAAGACTTACATACAGTGACAGGCAAACGCTTACCAATTCCAGAATTGAATAGGCCACCAGAGCCTTATTTTCATATATACCGCGCGAATTTTGCGACATAATTGCGCAACTGTGAAATTTCATTTTATTGTTATTACAATGTTCTTAGCATTCTATGTACAACTTCAGCCCTCTGGGTTGCAATCTTAATAAATTACTATAATATTATCTGTGCATGTTATATCGGTGACTACAAACAAAAACGAAGCAGAAAACCATGCTGACAGCTATAGTCAAGTTGTGCAATTTCTAATAGGTCTAGCGAAATTCGAATTTCACTTTTGTGGCAATATAACACAATACGATATATAAAATTCACCCATAATCTTCACCAAATAATCAGCAAGACTCACGACTTAATCTTTTACTTGTAGTTCTTTAAGACAATCACCAGACGACAGCACTGGTTAAGCATTGTAACGAAGGTTGTGTTGTCATGTGCCAGTAAAAGGAATTCTGTAGTTATCCAGCCTCGTTGTGTCAACATACACTACAAAATAAAAAATATGGCTGTATTTAATAATAAGATTAGCACTGAAGAATTTTTTCATCAATTTGTCACTGTAATTAACAGATGTAACAAATGATTGCAGGCCCGTAACCAGTAATTTCAAAAGGGGGGGTCTGAAATATGGGAAAAGTTGACCTTTTACCATGAAACCTCGGTACTTTTGTAGTATACCACCACCCTGTAACTTCGTGTTCACATGAAATCATTGTCACATGATAGGGATGATAAGATCAAAACTCAGGCAAGTCATGTAGCCTAAGGGTGTATTCCCAGAGATTTAGATCGAACCAGAGATTAAGATTTCGATCGACCTAACTCCCGGGGGGTTCACGCTAAATTGCAGTCAGCCGAGCGCGCACCATAGTTAATTACCCCTTTACAGCTTTTAGTAGGCGGGACAGACGCTTAAGCCGGCTAAGCTGACAGTAATCTAGTGAGACTCCCCACAGGGATAGATCGATTTACAATCTATGGAAATGGGGTCTTAGAGTTAGCCAATGAAAACGCGGTACGTTATTGACTGCAAGATGCATGGTAGATTTTCACATTGTTTTTCAATGGGCTGCATTAAACGTGATGAAAACTCGAAAAAGACCACAGGTAATTACAAAAGCATTTTATTTAAAGAGCTTTGACATACATGAACAAGAAAATGTAAAAAAACTGTTAAAAACTGTTTGAAAAGTGAAAGTTACAGGTTCGGGGGGGGGGGGGGGGGTATACTACAAAAGTGCCGAAACCCCCCTATGCCTAGATGACATTTTGCCCAGAAGCCACCTTTTCCCAGCGAAAAGGGGGATTCTTTCGAGACCCCGAACTTCCCTGGCTCCGGCCTGTGATTATACATACCGGATAACTGTATGCCATAGTTAGGTCATTTGTAAAATCTGAAGTTTAAATAAGATATGTACGTTATAGCATTTTGATGCTATAATGGCAAGTTAAATAATATGAGACATAGCCTTTTACATGTGCTTATTATTATTATTATTAATCTACACAAAGAACATTCAATCTTTATCACTAATCTGCTTCACTTCTTTTTATTAATGGGACTTTCAATAAACGCGGATGTCATCGGCCAAATTTCGCACATTATACTTGAGTTTGTTCTATTCTTTTGACTGGCATGTCAAGGAGACTTAGAGCCCATTCCCAGAGATTAGATCGATCCAAACTAGATCGACCTAACTCCCTGGGGGTTCACGCTAAATAGCTGTCAGCCGAGCGGGCACGAAAGTTAATTACTCCCTTACAGCTTGTAATAGGCGGGACGGACATTTAAGCCGGATTATCTGACAGTAATCTAGTGAGACTCCCCACGGGGATAGATCGATCTAAAATCTATGGGAATACGCCCTTAAATTACATTGATAACGCATCTATAGAGGTTAACCATGAATGAAAAAAATGCCTGAGCTTTGGGCTTGTGAACCTTCTTCAGGTACCAAAACAAGAATAAACAAGCAAACTACTGAGATACGTGACGTATGCTACACGTAAAAGGGACGCGAAGTTAAAGATTATGTAACATTAAAACAAGAATAATATTCGTTGGCATAGCCATTGTCGCTATTTAATACTTTTTAAAAAGTGTCTAACATTTTTATGAACTTCTGCTCGACAGCCTATTTTTGTCTTCTGTCGCGTTCATTGTCAGGGACCACAGTACTGAAATAATGTATTTAGTGCTTTTAAAACTTTCATACATGATGTAGTATTAATTCAGTTAGTGGAAGCCTTTGTTTGATAAAATTCTCACACAGGAAGCTAAGATGTATAAAAAGTTTTTTTGGGTTGCCCACCATGAGGGAGGGGGGGGCTTGTGTCTGAGTAATCAATCAGTTCTAAGTTATTGACAAATGACGATTGACAATTTTAAAATTCTCACACAGGAAGCTAAGATGTATAAAAAAGTTTTTTTGGGTTGCCCACCATGAGGGAGGGGGGGGGGGGCTTGTGTCTGAGTAATCAATCAGTTCTAAGTTATTGACAAATGACGATTGACAATTTAATTGATAAAGTTAAGCATATAAATCTGTGAACTAAAATCCTAAGAAGGGATTGCGGAAACTATTGAACTGTCGAGACTAGCAAGAGAGAGAGGACTGGACTGAAGTTTGGATTTGACCATGCTTGTACCGTGTAACTTTTAGTTTAGCAAACTTTATTCTGTAAAAGTTACAACATGGGGTCGTTTCATTCTTTACCTCGTGCAGAGTATAAGACAGAACTTGGGAATTTCTGTAGCAGTACTCACATGAACACAGCAGCAGCCAACAACATAGTTATTACAACGCATAATTCGAATATTGCAAAACTCTCTTACGTTTTTTTTTTTTGCAGGGGTATTAATGAATATCTCCTTAAGACGGAAAAAAATCCCATGCCGTGTACAAGAAATATGATTATCCGTCTTATAGCATTATGTATACAGATGACAGTCTGTTAGATTCATTAAAATGTATGACCATTAACGGATCAGTCTTTACTGAATATAAATGACAAAAAAAAAAAAAAAACAAAAAAAAAAAAAAAAAAAAAAAAAAACAATCGTGCTAATGGTCGCTGAATATTTAAAGAAATCGTTGTAGCTATAGTAACGTCCATTTGCAGTCAGATGGCAATTGGCGGTTATTTGAAACTTTTCAGTGAGTCCGCGTCACGAAGTAGCGCCGTTTCTGGACATCTGCCATGGCTTACGTGAAAAACCGTACCTTGCAAATAAAATTCTTTTAAAAACAAACCAGGGCGTTTTGAGTTGTGATTTTGTAAAGATAATAAGAAAAGACCATGCTCTTACTCACTCAATTATGGTTCATGATAACGTTTGTAAAGCAGGCCTTCTAAAGTAAAACGCAATTCATGATGTTTAGTTCAACTATCATTGAATATACCATGGGTTTACAATGTACCGGTATGATGTAATACCACTACACGTGCCTCAGCGTATTCTAAAATTGCTCAGTTAGCTCTTTTCTTCATCGTTATTAATTTCATTGCAATTTTTGTCAGCTTCTTTATTTCTCGTTATTTCAGAATTCACAGACGAGGAGCTTTTCTGCCTGTATGTGCCAATATGTTTTCTGGCATACTTAACCTGTTCATGGCAGATTGAATGAGAGGAAACTGTTTTCTTATTTTATCTGTACCGCAAGCTTCTCAACAATGATCAAACCACAAATTAGTGATACTTTTTTGTTACACATACAAATAGGAGCCTGGAAACGATATATTAAAAAGGACTTTAGATTTATGCATTTCTGAGTTTTGTTTAACTGAAATCGAACTTTACCTTCAATGCATGATAGTTTTTTATTCTGAGTGCAACTCGCCAATTTAAGATTGTAAGTGTATCTTTGCCCTTTAGTTTCTCCTCTAATCAGCACTATATATATATATATATATATATATATATATATATATATATATATATATATATATATATATACAGGTATATATATATATATTGAATTAAAAAATATTGAATTGTTCAAAAAGTAATATAAGTGAATTCTACGGTCACGACACACTTTTACTAACAGAAATATGTTTGAGATATATAGATATGTGCCCTGATACAAATAAAGTGTCATTGCCAGAACGTGTACTGTTCATTCAATAATAATACAAAATTCCATGTTGGCTTTTTTGCAGTGCTTCTCTGGGGGTTCATTTACTAGAATCCAAATTTATTTAATAGAATTTAAACATAAAATACAAGTTAAACAAAAAGGATTGTCTGATTTATGTACATGTGAAAGCATAAGTCAGGCGAGGCGCATTAGATGAGACGAGTTCACAGAGATAGTGTACCTAAGCTGTAAAAAGCAGCGTGGGTATAACCATTGAGTTTAAAGAGAATCTATGCTTTTATGGGTAACAAGTGGTATTTTTGTAGATCACTTTGCTAATTGTAACTGTCGCCAGGTGTGCGAGAAAGGTACCACAGACGATGTTTGACTTTTAGTATTGTGGGTGCCCTTTTTTTCAATAAAAGGCAAAATAAAAAGCCGGCAAATTAACCTGTTACGTGTCTGTCTGTTACATGTTCCAATGCATGTACAGTGAAGGTGGCCCATATGTACATAGTAGTGCATCTTTTGCCGTTAAAGTTGTATATTATGATACGTTTGAGGCACATATATTGTCTGCTTTCTATCACCAAGAAAGCATAGCCCAAGAAGTTATAAAGAGATAACTTCTTGCATAGCCTTAGCTTCTCATACATTCTAGCGCATGCGCAGAAAGGCTCTTAGTTTTTCTCGAATGGCGTCAGTGGTCAGGCAAAATAAGCAGAAGTGCTGGTCGCTGTCACCAAACTCCTGTGAAGAGAAAGGAGAATTACATGTATATAACTTAAAGTAATATTGGTGCTAGTAAACCATATAAAATAAACGTCATTGACTCAAAAAATTTCAAAAACTTCACAGTGCACTGACATATTCTATTTGTACTATGTAAAACTCGTAGAAGCCTACATGTAGGCCAATTTGGAAGTCATTTTGGGGACTTCAAGATGCTTTAAATAATTAAAGTGCTGATATACAGGTACATGTACCCCAATAGTTGGAATTATCCTCCCAACGTGTGTATTTAGCCTATAAACATTCGTTTTCCATCGTTCTAATTTGGTTTAGGACCTCTTCACGTACTAAAAAAAAGCAGTAAACCGAAATATGTAAGTACCAAAATATGTAAAAAAAAAAAAAATTATAATAATAGTCATAATAAACATTTTATAAAGAAAATGTTGAAAGACGCACCTGAAGTATAATAATCAACGCTGACATATCCGAAGGCTGATACACTCCTGTGGCAAGGAAGAAACGGATGGTGCCCCATAAGCATGTACAGGCTATGAGGCATGAGAACCGATTTCATGCATCAGTTCTGTTTAGCCCGTGGCCATGGGCTTCACATGAATATGATAGAATAAACTGCTATACCGCTTTGCAATGTGGACCACAAATATAAATTTACGTGCGCCTGAATTCATTGGAGTCTCTAATAAGACTAGTTGGCTGTAATCATTCTGTTTGATAACAAAACAGAAAATATAATTGTGGACTGAAATATATAATTTTATTGACAATTGTTATTACTCAAAGTGCGAACTAGAAATAATGACACACACGCGCGCGCGCGTGATATTCATCTTTTAAATCAGAAAGCTGCTGTGGGGAATCTCAGGATCTCACTGATCGGTGTGCGGAAGTGATTGTTCAGAGTTGATGCTTCACCTTTTAAGATAGTAAAAGCGACATATTACATATGTGCTTTTAATTTCATAATGGTTATAAAGTTTTTCAAATGTTTGAAGGGATAACAACTGTTTGTATGAGATTCATATTTCACGATAAATACACTGTAGACAAATTACAGAAATGAAATAAATTCCATTACACCACAAAATCATTGGTTATCGCAATTATTATGGAATCTGTGATTGCCATCAGACCACGCGGACCTTCATAGATGGCTATAACTCCGTATTAATATCTTAAGAGAATTTTACAAAATAAAAAAACACATTTGTTTTAGTGAAAACACTGAACTAAGTTTGAATGTCGGAATGAATTCATTAACCATGGATATGTATGGCAAAAACGTCGTTTACCCAGCAAAAGAAGTTTTTTGACCGATCGGTATTTGAATTCATGACATGAGACTCCAAAATGTACAGTTGTTATCCATTTAACTTTAGCCCACGGATGTTTATTTGATGAAAAAAACTATTATCAGATTATTTAAGATAATGCGGCTACAATGAATACACAGGGTATTCAAGTTACGGTACACGTACATATACATTTAAATATGGAAAATATATATGTACCAATAGAAGAGTATGTGCAATAGTCACTGACAAAAATCTACGAAATACCAGACTAATTGAAAGGATTCTTTGAAAAAACAAAATTATCCTAGGTCACTTATAAAAAGGCAAAAATATTAACTATAGGAGAACTGCCAACGCCGAGAACAAAAGATAGAGAAAACGCTATCCCCTTTGTCAACGCTCATGATCCAGATGTAACAAACATTTTCCATATGATAAAGACCAATACTTCTCTCCTGATGGCAAGTAACAAATCGAAAACTAGCTAGTGAGTGAAAAAATGATAACAGATAACTAGAGACAACCCAAAAATCTAAATAAAAAAAATTAACAAGGGCAAAAGTTGACTTTAACACACTAACAATATTCACAGTTAGTACATGTGGAGACTCACGTTGCTGCAATTCTAATTACCTACAAACAGACAACATTAGAACTTTCAATAATGGAAAGACTTTCAAAGTCAATGCCAACATGACTGGTAAATCTAGAAATTTAATTTAATATGTCACATCCTCTCAATGACTCATCGTCTATCAGTTGATTGTTCATCCACGTGGCCTACAATTTCAACTCTGAATATGTGGGCTAAGATAAACCCATAATATTACTTTGCGATTTTCATTCTGCGATTTTGATGGATTTTCCTATAGGGCCTATTCTGGAATCTGTGCTTGTCATCCGCCTAAGCACTGCCAAATGTCTCATTGATTTTCCCCATGTCAGTCAACATTGTGCCCTGCCTTGTGCTGGTATGTGTCACAGTATGCTCACCCGCCTGTCTCTTCTTGATCTTAGATGCAATTTCTTCATATACCGCTCGATTACAAACCAAGGACCCAAAGACGAAGACACCGTCAAGCGTCGCCAGGACAATAAAGACATACCACAGGGCATCTGTGTTGAGCAGGGACGCCAAAAATCCGAACGTCCAGTTTGAGCCCAGAAGGACAAACAGCTTGACGTATATGCCAGTCGGGTGCTCTTGGCTTGTGTTTTTTAACTTAGCTCTCCTGGCAACCGCTTTACGCAACAGCCTCACACAGTGGATGTAGAGACCAAGATTGGAGACGATGATGACCCCGACCGGCGACACGAGGAAGATGATGAGTGGGTATTTACGCGAAATCCAACACAATCCTATCCCGTATCCTGGCTGGAATGCTGGATCCATTTCAACATGGTCGATCACTATGGCGATGGTTACTATGGCCACGGGAACAAGAAAAGCATACCTGCAATACAGGATGAAGAGACGCCTCTTGGCACCGGCAGTGTTAAACTTCATAGCGGCCGTGAAATTTAAGGCACGGCACATGTCGATGGTCAATACATTCATCCAGAAAAATGAGACGAGTATAGTCCAGTGTAACAGGATGGCCATAACTTTACAAACGCCTTCTGACGTCACAGCAAAGGGAGCAAGAAGGAAAATAAGTTTTGAAAATAGTAACGCCAAACACAGGCAAAGCTGTAAACGCGCTGGAAAAGTGGCGTACGTCTTGATACAGGGCTGAAGAATGATCCGTCCCGAAAGGCAGATTATCGAAACACTCAAGCAGACGATGGTAACAAGTCCCATGGTGCCAGTTGCATTCAGTATCATAGGTGGCGGTAGTTTCTCCAAGACGCTCTCATTTTGCTGATGACCATACAGAGCGCTGATGTTTTTCAGCAGATCTGCACAGATCATTATAGTGCCATTAATGTCTTTATATTCCTTTGACTGTAAAACTCTATTAAATGAAGTTAACTTAATCATGTCATTTGCAGTCCATTTATATTCTGTGTCCCTTAGCCTCACGCGTTGGCAATCTACTTTCGAAAATACAGACGAAAGGTCATTCGACGGCAAAGGACCATCATTTGGTAAAGGATCGCCATCTGTTTTCTCCGAAATAGGGGGAAGACCATCGAAAAAAGATCTTGCCGTTGCTTCTTCCTCTTCTTCCAAGGTAAGGCCCTCGGCAGAGTAAACCTTATGGACGATTAAAGATTATTATTATTATCATTATTATTATTATAATTACTGACTCTGGCTGAGATCACCTCTAAGCTAGGTATCAACCCGAAGCTGGGATACTTTCCGCTGTCGAAAGCGGAGGTCACTTAACCTAGCTGAGCGTTGATCCAGTCAAAGGTGACCAAAGTACGGACAAAGTCTACAACTCCTTTTTTTACATAATCATGAGATTTAAAATAGTTTTAAACAATTCAAACACTCACTGATGAGGGGTCTGGCTCATGCAGTTCACATGTTGATCCAAGATGGCGTAATGAATTGACTAGGGAGTCAAATACTATAATAATTGTTACCAAACTTCAAAATTCGTGATATGTCCATAACGTAACAAAATGAATTAATGAATACATAAGAAATTGATTTACGTGTTTTTCAGGGTGCTTCGTTTACAACAACGACAAACCTGTGAAACTGCCTACAGCCAAGCACGAAACAGCCAAACTGGTAGATAGACAGTTGGATATTAGCAAAGTGACAGCTCTGTTGATGTGAAAACTGGTTGACTTCACATTAATGTGCGAGTTGAGGAAATGAGATGTAAAATAAAAATTTGAGAGCTGCCGCACCGCGGCTGGTTCGGCAACTGGTTTTCATTTCCCACTTTTTGAGGCCTTTGCTTTCATGCGTTAGCACAGACAGTAGGCCTACATATCAGAATCGTCAATAGGAGTGCTAACGCATGAATTTTCGTGCTACCTACAGCCATCAACAGTATCATATAATAACCTTATTTTGCCAGGGCAAATAGCCCTGAAAGCCCTAAATGAAATTAAGTTACCTTTTGTATGTTGGTGTTCACTTTCGCTAAAATAAAGGGAAATTTGGCGTCATCGTGCTGTAGGTGAGTACCTGACTGGATATCTTGGACGGCCGTCGTCACTCTCTCAGTGATATCCAGTCGTTTCCATCTCACACGAAGCTTCAGGCTCAGTGAGCAGTTGACGTTAGCCGCCTGAGGTTTGAAATGAATGTCGTTAAGAACAGTGTTTAAATACAAGGTTGACAAATACGCATTCCCTAGATTTGCTGCCCAGTTCAAAAGTACGTCTTTAGTGAAGGACCAGTCCATCTTAGCCCGTTCTGATGTAATATTCCACGTAAGGTCGAAATCTACTAGATAGATATCCCACTGATAAAGACAAGTTCCATTTACCAGCACGTAATCTGGGAGGCACGAAATCGGCCGACAATCGCCGAAGCTAAAAGTCCCCTCTTTGCACGACAGGGTTTCAACCGCGCTTGCAACGTCCCTCCGTGAGAGGCCAACGTTGAGCCCCGTAGAGGGATTAAAGTCCATGAGCACCGAGAAAGAAAAACTACTCAAATGGGGTGTAGCTGATCCGTCTCCACCAAATGGGATATCGAGATTAAAGCATTCTATCTCTGCAACTGGGGCGTTGTCACAAATAGCGCAGAACTGATTCTTGTACGCGGCGCCCCGAAAGCGGACAGGGTTGCTGAATTTCCTGCACATGTCTGCCATATGGGTGCTTTTGCATGTTTCTGGGCACGTGGATATATCTACCCTTGTATCACACTTGTGTATTACTGCGGCATAAGGCGGATTGATCGTCAGGCGGCAGGCGGAGAACAAATCAAGTTCTGACAAGTCCAGTCTCGTGACGACATCTGTGCAATCGTAGTCACGAGACCAGAAAGTGTACTTCGTAACGTCATTGCAGAAAGCGCAGAACAGGTTTTTGAAGTGTAGACCTGTGGACAGATCGGTGACGGGGTTGATGAAGGCTACCTCGCTTCGCGTACTGAGACAGCCCTCCTCGTATTCACTGCCTCTCCAGTTGTCGGCGCACTGCTCCCCTAAAACTATTACTCCAATGAGACTATTGTCACTCCAACAGATCGCTTTGCTTGGAACACCGTCAACCTTTGTCTGACTTTCCGGCGCATTTCTTTTGCATACGTAGGGAAAGTCAAAACAACAATCTCCATATATTTCACAAAGATCGTTGCAAGAGCAAGCCATTTTAAGATCACTCTGAAAGCTAACGCTGTCTTGCTTCATTTCACCGAGAATCATTCCACAAGCACCGGAACAAGTGTACTTCCAGTGCGAAATTTCGTTTTCACAAGTCATAATTGTAGAGGTATTTTGCATTAACGTCTCGGTGATGTTCGTGTTAGATGCACATAAGTCTTTCATCTCTCCTTGTGGTGCTGAAGTTGTTGGTAATCCATGTATTGGTAAGGGCTGTCCATATGGCGGCCAGAAGAGATCATTGTCTCCGTAATTGCCTTGATATTGATATGATTCCATATCCTCCAATGACTGGGTTGCAGTTTCGAAAGCATCAGTGGCACTGAAATTTCCGTCATGAACTCCGGACGCACCTGCAATAGATGCCTCGCTTGTAGCTGTTTTAGCAGCATCGATATTACTAAAATTCGTGGAACCATCTCCTTGCTCGTTTGGCTGTGAGGAAGGGCTGGTTATTAAGCTGGTGGGGTCTTCTGTGGTATTTGCTGTTACGTTACCCTGCGTGTGCATGGACTTCTCTGTAATTTGGCATGGAGTGACAGAAGTCAAATCGTCAAGAGTAGGCCTACTAGTGTTTTGAAAGGACGCGTTTCTAGCTAGTCTCTCCCTGTCTTCTGCTCGTATGTATCTTACATTGCTATGTTGTTTCTGGCCGTCTATGGCACCAATCAGGGTAAAATTAATATTTGTAGTGGCCATAATCAAAAACAACAAGTTCATCATCCACGCCATGCTGGCTTATAACACATAGAACATAAATATGAATATCGTTATTGACAACCTTGAGGTTCAGTGGACTTTCATAAATAAACGTCGTTTGCACGTAAATGAATGCTTATTTCGACGGAATTTTAAGTTTGAATTCTTTGATGATCAATGAACAAGGTCATACTCCTTTACAGGTACCGCGGCAAATACAATTAGCACTAACAAAGACCAGTCTTATTATTACCAGAGTATTCTGTTGCAGTTCCTGTAAGACTCTTGGTATTAGTGGCGCATACATCAAGAATTCTCCACGTACAACTAGGTTACAACAGAGATCCTAGTGCATGCCGTAGACACCTGACTTCTCTTTCTTTATAAAGAAAAACAAATGTCTGATTTAACTGCGTCTGTTAGAGTATAAATACACTGATGTCATTTTACACTTTTGTAAAAGTTAAAATTTTTTGGTTTTTATGGTGTTTTCTGAAATCTTACCAACATGTACACTATGGCGTACAAACTGTTTATACATATTCTTGGCAGCGCCTGCTTATGTCCTTTAGATTGATGACAAATCAACGTATAGGTATGCTCGCCTGTGCCCTTCCCTCATTGATGAATAGTTTGGACAACGTTTTTCTGTCTGTTTGTCTGTTAATTCTCTCTTTTCCATCAACAGCTACATCTACTTGTAACAACTGATGCGACCCTTTTTATAGCGCGCGGTTGCTGCGATGTCTTTCCTACGCTTTTTGCAATCAATAAGCAAATTGATGTTGAATCGTGTCTGGTCTTAAAATAAGTGGGAGGCATGAATAAAACATGGCGATTGATACATTTGTATATCACATGTAAAACTAACATCGTGTGAACAAGGATGTAACGGGTGCGCCTATAGTTTATGGACATTTACAATAAACATTTAATTTATATTTTTTATCAGCAAAGATTAATTACCTTCTTTAATTGTCATGGATACATCATTTCATATGAAACGCACGACATTATTACCTCCGACAAGGAGGTTATGTTTTCATCCCTGTTTGTCTGTCTGTCTTTCTGTCTGTCTGTCATCAACATAACTAAAAAAGTTATGGACCGATTTTGATGAAATTTTAGGAACTGTCAGAAGTGCGCCAAGGAACAGATGATTAGTTTTTGGTGGTGATCTAGATCAATAATCAATCAATAATCAATAATAATAATAATAATAATACATTGCTGCCTTGGCGGAGGTCTGCGCCCTCGGAGTGCTTTTCTAGTCATTTATCATATATTATTTATCATTCTAATTTTATCTTTTACCTCAAAGCACCCAGGCAATCGGAGTTGCTTTATTGTTGGAAATATTTTATTAACGTTGCATTTGAGAGAGTGCGTGTGGTTAACACTAATCGAGTCGTGTGTGTGAACAGGCCATTAGCAGGGCAGACCATACAACATTGGCGCGTTTACGGCGTGTGTTTTGGTAACGTGAACATGTGTTCAGCGATAGTAACCAGATATAATTTTATTTTCACGGTATTCATATACATGTAATAGTCCATTTTTACAAGTCCATGACCTTACAGTATGTTTTATAACTATGGTTTGAAGCTACAAATGAAGTATCAGGGTTATGCTATTCTGCATATTAAACCACAAACCAAGGCGTTTTTAAAATTTATTATTCATTTTCAAAAACTTCCTCTTCTCGAAATGGATATTAATTATTCAAGACAGCTAGGCCAGTCAGGCGCCCGACTCCTTGATCACTAAAGCCCCATTTACACTGGACGGCGTCCTTTCTGCGTCCTTTGTGCGATAGGGGAAACCGACGTCGCTGTGGTCGTAATTAGGAGGCCGAAGCACTGCTTTGGTTGCAGAATGAATGATCAATGATCGGCCACTTGTCGGCACGTAAAATATTCTTTTTTAAATCTCAAATGGGGTCGTACTACGGGACGCAGAAAGGACGCCGTTCAGTGTAAAGGGGAAGCATTCAAAGGGCATTCAATTAATACCACTTGTGCTGCGTGCAAAACCACTAAAGATTAGTTTCATTTGGGCCTACCGCACTCTTTGCACACCTGTATCAAAATAGTTATTACTTTGTCTGATTGGCATCAACCACAACAAACAAGTACAGGCACCGTGGGGTATTACGGTTTCTGTTTCGTGAAATCGGACTGATGATTGTTCCGCTATGCCTGTTTTTGCCTGTTTTTACTTTCTTAATACAAGACTATGGCCTGTCAGGCAATGAATCGTATGATTTTACATACACGCAGAAGGTAAACTACACCATAGATGGGCTCTTCACATAACAGCGGTACAAGTATGTGGGAATACTCTGCATTTGCATGTAGCTGACCAAAATTTAATTACTCAATATCTCCTTAAGACGGAAAAATCTCGTGCCGTGTACAAGAAATATGATTATCCGTCTTATAGCATTATGTATACAGATGACAGTCTGTTAGATTCATTAAAATGTATGACCATTAACGGATCAGCCTTTACTGAATATAAATGACAAAAAAACAATCGTGCTAATGGACGCTGAATATTTTAAGAAATCGTTGTAGCTGCAGTAACGCCCATTTGCCGGTTTAATAACCCTTTGGAACTCAGTGCAAAATCGGTAGATCATTAAAAGAATACGTCCACAGGTATTTGTATGGCTAGGGTTTCTCTTTTTTTAAATTGATTTTGTTCTTTAATGGAATGTATGGGTATTCAACTAAACGTTTCACAACGCAACAAAAAGATATATGAAATAGATGGCCAGAAAATTAAAGAAAGCTTTTGGTGAATAATATTGTCACAAATGTTCAAGTAAAACTGTGGAAATGGATACCGTTATTTGTTAAAAGACAACAGTGTATTGGGAAGTTCAGGGAATGCACTCCCCCCTTCCCCCTTGCAGACATTTTTCAATACAAAGTTCCATGTTGGCTTTTTTGCAGTGCTTCTCTGGGGGTTCAATTACTAGAATCCAAATTTATTTAATAGAATTTAAACATAAAATACAAGTTAAACAAAAAGGATTATTTGATTTATGTACATGTGAATGCATAAGTCAGGCGAGGCACATTAGATGAGACGAGTTCACAGAGATATACAGTGTACCTAAGCTGTAAAAAGCAGCGTGGGTATAACCGTTGAGTTAAAAGAGAATCTATGCTTTTATGGGTACCAAGTGGTATTTTTGTAGATCACTTTGCTAATTGTAACTGTCGCCAGGTGTGCGAGAAAGGTACCACAGACGATGTTTCACTTTTAGTATTGTGGGTGCCCTTTTTTTCAATAAAAGGCAAAATAAAAAGCCGGCAAATTAACCTGTGACGTGTCTGTCTCTTACATGTTCCAATGCATGTACAGTGAAGGTGGTCCATATGTACAAAGTAGTGCATATTTTGCCGTTAAAGTTGTATATTATGATACGTTTGAGGCACATATATTGTCTGCTTTCTATCACCAAGAAAGCATAGCCTTATCTTCTCATACATTCTAGCGCATGCGCAGAAAGGCTTTTCTCTGTTTTTCTCGAATGACGTCAGTGGTCAGGCAAAATAAGATGCAATTTTAGAAGTGCTGGTCGCTGTCACCAAACTCCTGTGAAGAGATGTCTCCTTAAGACGGAAAAATCTCGTGCCGTGTACAAGAAATATGATTATCCGTCTTATAGCATTATGTATACAGATGACAGTTGTTCGATTCATTAAAATGTATGACCATTAATGGATCAGTCTTTACTGAATATAAATGACAAAAAACCAATCGTGCTAATGGTCGCTGAATATTTTAAGAAATCGTTGTAGCTGTAGTAACGCCCATTTGCCGGTTTAATAACCCCTTGAAACTCAGTGCAAAATCGGTAGATCATTAAAAGAATACGTCCACACTGGCACAGGTATTTGTATGGCTAGGGTTTCTCTTATTTTTAAAATTGATTTTATTCTTTCATGGAATGTATGGGTATTCATTTTGTATCAACTGAACGTTTCACAACGCAACAAAAACATATATGAAATAGATGGCCAGAAAATTACATACAATTATCACTTTATTCGTGCTTCGGCATTTGGTACACTAAAATCGACAAAGGTTCTTCATTTAATTTGAAATTCCTGTGCAATATTAATTTTAAATATTCGTATGCAGAAAGTTTTTGATGAATAATATTGTCACAAATGTTCAAGTAAAACCGTGAAATTGATACCGTAATTTGTTAAAAGACAACAGTGTATTGGAAAGTTCAGGGAATGCACTCCCCCTTCCCCCTTGCAGACATTTCTTAATACAAAATTCCATGTTGGCTTTTTTGAAGTGCTTCTCTGGTGGTTCAATTACTAGAATCCAAATTTATTTAATAGAATTTAAACATAAAATACAAGTTAAACAAAAAGGATTATTTGATTTATGCACATGTGAAAGCAGAAGTCAGGCGAGGCACATTAGATGAGACGAGTTCACAGAGATACAGTGTACCTAAGCTGTAAAAAGCAGCGTGGGTATAACCGTTGAGTTTAAAGAGAATCTATGCTTTTATGGGTAACAAGTGGTATTTTTGAAGATCACTTTGCTAATTGTAACTGTCGCCAGGTGTGCGAGAAAGGTACCACTGACGATGTTTGACTTTTAGTATTGTAGGTGCCCTTTTTTTTCAATAAAAGGCAAAATAAAAAGCCGACAAATTAACCTGTGACGTGTCTGTCTGTTACATGTTCTAATACATGTACAGTGAAGGTGGCCTGTATGTACATAGTAGTGCATCTTTTGCCGTTAAAGTTGTATATTATGATACGTTTGAGGCACATATATTGCCTGCTTTCTATCACCAAGAAAGCATAGCCTTAGCTTCTCATACATTCTAGCGCATGCGCAGAAAGACTCTTAGTTTTTCTCGAATGGCGTCAGTGGTCAGGCAAAATAAGATGGAATTGCAGAAGTGCTGGTCGCTGTCACCAAACTCCTGTGAAGAGAAAGGAGAATTACATGTATATAACTTAAAGTAATATTGGTGCTAGTAAACCATATAAAACAAACGTCATTGACTCAAAAAATTTCAAAAACTTCACAGTGCACTGACATATACCGGTACTATCTGTACTATGTAAAACTCGTACAAGCCTACATGTAGGCCAATTTGGAAGTCATTTTGGGGACTTCAAGATGCTTTAAATAATTTAAGTGCTGATATACAGGTACATGTACCCCAATAGTTGGAATTATCATCCCAACTTGTGTATTTAGCCTATAAGCATTCGTTTTCAATCGTTCTAATTTGGTTTAGGACACCGAAATATGTAAGTACCAAAATATGTAAAAATAAAAATAATAGTCATAATAAACATTTTATAAAGAAAATGTTAAAAGACGCACCTGAAGTATAATAATCAACGCTGACATATCCGAAGGCTGATACACTCCTGTGGCAAGGAAGAAACAGATGGTGCCCCAAATGCATGTACAGGCTATGAGACCGATTTCATGCATCAGTTCTGTTTAGCCCGTGGCCATGGGCTTCACATGAATATGCTGCCAGTAAATTTTAACGCAGTAGACCATATACTGCACATATACATATATGATAGAATAAACTGCTATAGGCCTACCGCTTTGCAATGTGGACCACAAATATTAATTTATGTGCGCATGAATTCATTTGAGTCTCTAAAACTAGTTGACTGGAAATCAAAAGTCGTACCTTCATCTGACTTTAGAAACAATTATCTGTTGAATAAAGGAACTTTTATCTCCAGTGACGGAAAAAATTAATTTTATGAAACAAGAAGTTGAAAATATAATTAAGTCACAAAACGAGCACATTAAAATACTGGAGGAAAAAGCCGCCCAGCTTTCAAATGAAATCCAAGAAAAGGATAGGCAAATAAGTGACCTGAAGACACGTCAAATTCTGTTTAGATGCGAGCAAAAGCGGCGTCGAGAACTCTGACCTGAGTATAATAATCTCGAACCTGCAAGAAAACCCTAATGAGGATCTTGAAAATAAGGTTAGTCAGGTATTGATGACCGTAATGACGCATGGTGAAACTGGTGAGGAGGCCCCAGTGATACCCAGGATCCAGGCATGTCGCAGACTTCCAGGCAGAAATGGAAAACCAGGGCCCCGTATCTCGAAAGCATCGCGCATTGCGACCGTTCCCAAGCGTCTCGATTCCATAACTCGCCCATACTCGCAACGTATAATACATTGAAGCTTCTTTGTGATATCGCTTTTCGAAATACGCGATGCTTTCGAGATACGGGGCCCAGGGATTGTGAAAATTGCGTTCCTCAGCTAGGAGGAGAATATTGCAGTAGTGAGGAGGAAAACTAACGTTCGTTATGGTACAGACCCGAGAGTACGGAAGGTGTGGATCCGAGCAAGTGAATCCCATACTGAAAGGATCATGGACAAAAATATGGAGTTTTTACTCAACTATATTCCGGGCGGAAATCGTTTTTATATCACAAATGACGGTATAATCCGGGAGAAATCTGCAGAACAAATCAGACGCGACGAGGAAAAGGAGCGGAGCAGAAATGGCACAAATTCGAATCAAAATACCAATACACAAAACTTTGGGTCTACGCAGCATTCGCAAATAAACATATCCGCGCAAATGGCAGGAGCTCCGCAAGTACTCCCAAGAATGCCGATACAATACCAGAGAATTCCAGCGCCAACAAATACAGCACCAACTGGAAATTATTTCGCAATAGGCCCACGCTAGGACAAATGCACCCAGTCGATATGCGGACTGAGACTTGGGTCGCAAAACCAGGCGGGATGGACAGATGAGAATAAACAGTTAAGGGAGAGCATTATAAAAACATCAGGCTACGATATATTTGTTGTGCAGGAAACTCATGCAAACCCAAATAATAGTAACTTATTTAATATAGAAGGATATACTGTATGTTTATAAATCACCCTAGGTTTGCTAAACATAAGAACGCGCCTCATAATTTTGGGTGTGTGGGCATTTTTCTGAAAAACAGTGTGTTAGATGAATATTAACTATCGGTGGTAGATAAGTCTGTAGACGGAATCTTAGGAATAGAACTAATACATAAACCTACTGATAGAAATATTATGGAAATGGAAGTTTTGATGGTGTTTCAAAAGTCTGCCCCAGAAGATGTAGCTGCCCAGTACGCAAATGGTAGTATAAGCAAAAAGGATCTTGCTAGCCAATGCTTCACTAATAATGATAAGGGTGAGATAAAGCTTAGATAAAGTCATGCATATTATTATCAGATTCAATTTCAAATGGGAATCACTGGAAGAGAATGGTGTGACTTTGTACTCTGGTCACCAAAGGGACGACCCAGTGTTCAGAGAATTCAGAAAGACAATGCCTTTGTAAAAGAGATGTTTAAGTCTTGTAGAAATCTATGGAAATCGGCTTTTGCTTACGAGATATTTGAAATGAGAGCACCTCGAGGGCTGAAACCATTCATAGTGGTTTAAATAGTGTATTCAAAGAATGTGTGTTTAGAGTATTCAAAGAATGTGTGTTTAGTGTATTCAAAGAATGTGTATTGTTGAAATGAGTAGTAAACCATCCTTTGATCTTTGAAAATAATACGCTTTCAGTCCCAGGATACAAACTGGTTTAATTAAAATTCAGGTGATACTTCGGCACTAATGCGATGTTTCTCCCACCCGGTTAACCTCTCATTTTTAATCTTAATCAAAGTTTTGTGGTGTTTTTGACCAATGTCTCATTCTTTATCTATATGTTTCCACACAGCAATAAAAACGACTCGCATGGACTGCATGGAGTTTCTAAAAAAATTTAATAATAAGATTATAAGAACATGAATTGCCAAACTAATTTGTTTGAGTAGTGGAGACATTGCTCAAACCACACTGATTAATAAAGAAAAGGTATGGAATATCACAGAGTTAGATAGTGGGAGATACTGCAAAGGGGCCAAAACTTCTAAATGATATAGAGGAGTAAAAGTGTACTTTATTTTTTGCAAGCTGTAGGGCCACTTTTATCAAAATTTGGACTGCAGTTATTTACTTGTGTTTGTACATTGTTTCAGGACACACCATGCAACAGCAACCCAAGTTAAGCATGCAAGAAGGGGAGCTGCAAATAGAGGGACTATTCGTGGAGGCTCTCAAACAAGTTGAGGATGATGTCATACTACAGAAGTCAGCCAGGGGTAGGGAAACTGCACACAGAGCCCAGGAAGTGAGACAGAAAATGCCACTCAATGAAAACAATTACACAATTAAACAATTTGGGAAAATACCTGAAATGTGCATCGGAACTAAGATTAATGTCAATCTGATGAATTATTATTATTATTATTATTATTATTATTATTATTATTTGTATCAGTAGTAGTTGTTGTAGTAATGGTAGTTGATTAAATATAACTTTATATTGTCACTGTTTTATATTCTGATGAGCCGTAGGGCTCAAATGTTTAATAAATTGAATTGAAAACAGAAGCCATGTGAAGAGATACCTGGAAACTGTAAATAGCAAGTTATTTAATGTTTTCAGTAGTGGAGATACGTCCTTCATATAAATGAACTAATAAATAGGGCACGTCGATCAAATGATTGGAAAGTTGACAAAGTAAAGAAACATTGCTTTTAACAAAAATAAAACAAAATGTACACAACTCAAAACCAGAAAGGCATACAGATAACTTTATTCCAATGTTTTTTATTTATTAATTTATTTTTTGTTTACATGTTTCCCATGTTTGAGATGCTTATAAAAAGTAGCTGAATATCTTAAGGGTGCTAGGTTGAGAAATTCTTTTTTTCTGGGGGGGGGGAAGGGGGGGGGCAAGAGGCTTGGAAGGCTTGGAAGGCTTATTAGGAAACTGGTTATTCCAACGCTTGTGGAACTCTTGTAGACGCCGACTGAGTGATATACTGCCGCCTCCCTGTTCACCCCCCCCACCCCCCGCAGCCTACGGTCCACAGTGTTGAAAATTTCAAAATAATATCAATATGACAAACACTGATCTTTAAAATTTATTACAATTTTTTTCATACACAAAATGACACTTCATCAAATCAATGCAAAAGAATAAGAATAATTATCATTAACCAGAAGGGTAACGCACATACGCGCTTTTGCGCAAACACTTCAAATTGTTTCCGAGGCGCCTGCATGAGGCAACATTTTGATAATCAATACGATTATATATTTTAGTGAAAAAAGATAAATTTAAAAACCACCCGGGCATATCTCCGTAAATACCAATAGATTGAATAAATAAGTTTTAGCATAAAATAAAGTATGAAATATCTCCATACCTTTAATAATACAACATTTAAGCCCATGCGTCCTCTTGTACGTTTCACGACCATTGATTAGATAATCATTACTACCCTCTAAGTAAAATTGATATTTAATAATTTAAATGAGAGAAAATACCATATACAGAAACAACTTCTTTCACATGCCGCGAGCAGCAACCACACCATCCCATGAGCTCACACGCGCCCAAACACACACACACACACACACACACACACACACGCAGAGAGAGAGAGAGAGAGAGAGAGAGAGAGAGAGAGGTTTTAAGTTTATAAGTCAGAAAAGCCGTCAAAGATGAAACGTCCAATGCTGAACTTGATGGAAATAAACATAGAAAATCCTCTGAGCTATATTGAGATGTCCCTAGTCCTAATTTTTTCCCCAGGGGATGGAGAGAATGCGTTTAAATTGACATAAATAGTGCGCACGGTGATAATCATAAAAAAAGAAACCTTTGCATCGGCCGGGAATCGAACCCGGGCCGCCCGCGTGGCAGGCGAGCATGTTGGTGCCAAGAAAAGCGGTCCGCCCCTCCACAAACCAATAAAACAATCCATGATAATCGTCAAATTCTCTACAAGTTAGTGCGGCTATGTTCTCTATTTCAAATTGGTTTCCGATACGCATTTCATTAAGTGGGACAATCTATTTCTCTCATATTTTCGTACGGTAAAGTGACGTACATTATTAGAGTTACCTCCTGCTACTGACAGAAGTCCGTGATGAGTTTAATAGCATTAAGTGACACAAAGATAGTTATACAACACGGCTATAGCGTATGCCATATATCCCTTGTCCAAGAAATCGTTGATCTTTACATGCCTTTCTAAAAAATATGCCGTTTTATTAGATTTTCAGATTTAACGTCACGAACGTTTAATACCTAAGCAAGATATTATTCCAAGATATTTATTAAATGTCATATAAAGAGATACAGAATAAAAACATTAAGTCATAAAAAACTAAGAGAGTATTTGGAATGAAAAATAGAACCTCATTTATATATGAAATTTCTCCTTAATGCTAAAACTCAGCAGCAGGTTTTAGTTGAAAAATAACTTTTTTTACAGATGAAATTTCTCCTTAATGCTGAAATTCGGCAGCAGGTCACGGGCGAAGTTTTGCTTCTACCTGGTCAAAAAGTCCAAAGTAGCAGTGAGAGTTTACGTAAAGTACTGGCTAAGGTACTGTCGCCTGATATCGACTGTGACAGTGCATCGTTACCGCTGTTATTTTCAAAGATACGCAAGAAGGTGGCACTTTACCGGTCGCAAGTTGCTTCTGCATTCGCATGACGATCCAAGGTTTATATCTTGACAGTTATGGCAGCTTTGTTTTTAAAAAGGGATAAGAATGAGCCAATTTGTTTAATGTCACTAAATACACTGTTGGACGGAAAATTATGACGTGCAGCAAAGTTGAGTAAGCGAGTACAAGTAGCTCTCTTATGTCACCTGATGTCATCAGACTTCTTCGGATGCATAAGAAATCAAGCGTTTTGCTGATTTTTCATAATGATAAAAATTAAGGTAGCCGATTTCTGGATTGCTGCCGCTTTGCTTGCAAACTCTGAGTAAGAGAGACATCAGATCTGAGGAGCGACAAGGCATGAGCACGGCAAAATTTAAGTCTCTCTATTTCTCCCTTTCTTACCTAGTCGTGTGCTTAATGAATTCAAGCTTTTTAGTTAACAAAATTAAGGCAAAAACTAGGTAATGTATATATCAGTTATTTTTTTCATTTTTTTTTTTCAGATTTATTTCCACGGTGTTCTTATGATAGTTGAGATTGTGTTAGATGAGAAACTACTAACACTGCTCAATATTGGGTAACATATGCTCAATTATTCAAATGGTGAGTTGTATAAAAGGCGATGTCGCATGTGCTCTGGGCGGTCATTTATGATTGACGGGAAGAGTGAAGGTGTGGTTTAATATTACATGCAGCTTGTGTATAAGTTTATCAATTTATTATATTGTTATTTAGATGGCACTTTGAGTTGTATCTTTGTGTGATTTAATTTTGGACTATAGTTCAAATATTTTTCATAATTAGAAACAGCTATATTTTAAGATTTATCAGAATATCTAAAGTCATCATTAGCAACAGTTATGCTAAGATCTATCAGAATATCTAAAGTCATAATTAGAAACAGTTATGTTATGATCTATCAGAATATCTAAAGTAAATAGATGACCAGTGGTTGAATAGTTGGCTCAAAAACCTGGCCCCATATGCACAAACAATCCTTATCTTAAGTGAAAAATTCTCCTTAACTTCATAAGAAAATTCTTAGCTGAGGAAACCCCTTAAGTGGTATGCACAAAGTACCTTAAGAATTTCCTAAGCCAAGAATTTTCTCAACTCTGTAGGATTTCTCTTATGTGTTGAGCTATGTTTAGCCTGTGCATTGACCAATAGAATTACCTGTTACAATAGCTCACACTGGGGAATTCCTGGGGAATCCATGTTTGAAGAAATCCTTTACTTGGATATGATAGGCCTATCAGTTATTATTATTAGAAGAGTTGAGATATCAATCGTGTAGGCCAAGAAGTTGTAACTTCTTGTGTAGGCCTAGTATTCTTCATACTCTGACAGAAAAAGAGGCATGTCATCCAATCCCCAGACCCAACACTAATAATAATAATCCAGTTACATAATTACATTTTAATCAAAAGGTTTTATCTCTTTTGGCTGATACATGTGCACCCATCTCCCCTATCGGCGATAATTCTGTAAAAAAGCCCCATAAAAAATATTAGTTTATCATCATTGTCACCTACAAGAAGTGATTCAGTAGGGCATATTTTTTGCTCATACAAAAACACATTGAATTTAACCAACGATGCCCTCCGGACCGTCATTACATACACTAAAACATGGAACGTGCCATGAGCAAAGCTAATAGTAACATAAATTGCAGTGAGAGGCACTCTTAGTACAGGGAGAGTCTGTTTTTGTGCACATTTGATGGGGAAAATTTACATTATAATTTTTTTATGTGAGCAGAAAAAGTAATGCGGCCGGGGATGATAAAGTAACATTTTTTCATGGGCCCTAAAAAAGAAATAAGCCCAGCATATACTTATTTCATGACTATGGCCATTTACATGTCATCGACTTACATATTTTTAGTGTCATCTGTGATCAAAAATTGTGGCATGTAATTCATAATATTAATATTAATTTTAATTATTAATTTCACTATTGACCCTATGTATGCACATATTAAATACCTATGTTAATTGTATAAGCATTGAAGTGTGAGATTCCGTGTTATCAGGTGGTTTTCGGGGATTTCATAAGCAATATGTCATAAAAAGTGCCCACTCAAAATTTTTCACTTTAGATATCCCTTAAAGGTACATACGAACCGAGCATCGGTGGAGCGTGGATTCCCAGTAACACATGTAAACCACTTCTACTAGATTCTTATATGACTCAAATAAATTTGACATGCCAAGGGATAAACTTAATAGATCACTCGACCAGCCATAAAATACCTCTAGATTGCTCCTTTCTTTAAATTTATGGTTGTAAATTTAACCTACTTCCGTGACCTACTTTCCTGCCCCATTGACATACAGCTTAGAATGCCAGCAGAAAAATCTGTTCAAACATCATTTTCGGGTAAAATTAAACAATGCTTTTTGGTAATTCTCTTAGTTATACTACTTGAAACTATATGCTGGCATTTGGTTGGTTTTTGTGACAAAAAATTCACTTTGTATGCATCTTTAACAAAATGACAAATTACAAATGTAACTGCCAGAAGATCCGTAATGAAAAGTATCCCCGCTCTATCAAAACGAAATCGCTGGTAAATCTCATGATCTGGGTAAAAATCCAAAGGACTTTCGCGGTTCCGAAATATTCTTGGTCTTGCGACTGCCCTTTCCAGTTCATCCACTTCTTCACGATAAACAGCAATAATAAGAGCCATAGAGAAATACTGTTGCTGCACAGCTTTGACTAGCACAAATGAATGCCACTGTGTTGTACAGTCACTGAATCTAAGGACAAAATTTCCACTTAAGAGACCCAATGAAAATTCTCATTTTAAGATGCTTTGTGCATACCACTTATGTTAAGGATGACCACTTAAGGAAATTCTTAGGGAAATTCTTTAAAAAATACACTTAAGATGTTTTGTACATACGGGGCCTGCTTGATTTTCTCTTCACAACAAAAAATTAACAAAGAAATGGGTTAATCTTCTACATAGTATTAATGTGAATACCTTGCCCAGGCGACTTAGTAGAGTTGTTTGGTGGTAGTTCGTCGGATCATTTATATTTCCTTTTTTTCTTATAAAGTGGGATCTTTGTACCAGTTTGCCATGTGTCTGGTAAAATACCAGTATCAAGTATAGCCATGTTAAAGAGTTTTTTTGTAAATTGACATCCATACTTTTTGTTTTCTTCATTACCGTCAAGTTGGGTAAATGCTGATTTCTGACCTCCCTCTGCTTGAATTGCACGAAGTTCACAAATATTGGTCGACTTTTACCCTTTATCCTTCGTCACATCCGATGCACTCGATAGAACTCCACATTTTTTCTGTTTCAGCTTTTTAAAATAAAACCGCATAAAACAATGTGGGGAGATTGCGGAGTGCTCATAGCGTCTAAATTGTCTATAGCTGACATGGCAGGTTTTGTGCTATTACAAATTGTCGCGGTTATTGTTGGTGTCGTCAAACGGCTATATCTCTACCCCATCAGGTAGTTTTTTTCATATACTTATTTTCTCCACTGAGGTTTTTATCATGTTTTTTTTTCATTTTTCCTTTCTTTGTTTAGGTTCATGTGCTTGTCATTGTTTTCTTTCAGGCTCCACCCCTTTGATAGTAAATCTGAATTTACCGGAGAGTCCAGGTTTCTTGGCATTTGTTCTTGACTCACGCGTACCACCACCACAGCATCGAGGAACTATTACTTTGAACTACTACACGACGGAAGAAAAATGAATCCCCGTGTTTCCTGTGTTTTGATTATGTTCTACATTTTGAGCGACGTCATCCACGGTGAGACGCACTCTCCAGAATATATATCGCAAATGCAACTTTTGTATCGCACCAACTTACAAATAGAATATTTAGAGAAGGCAATGAGACGTCGTTGTCCGGCCCGACAGTAGAGCTCGGTGCTCTGGGAGTGCAACTGAGAGTTCTCAGGAAAAAAAGAACAGCAATGGATCTGGACCAGGCCAGACTGAATATGGAACTGGCCAAGCACGTGCTGTCAAAGCTTAAACTGAAGTACTTGTCCCTGGAGTGTCGGGTAGGTAAAAAACATCTGAAAACTCACCGATATTATCAGTCTGCAACTGTCGTTTCCGGTAGAGCTTTTGGTTTCAGAGATTTTTGGCAGTGGAACTTTCTGTTTGCACATAGACAATAGACTAGCATCCTTATTTAGAATACCGGAAGAAGTGTTTCGTTTGTTAGATCACGTTTTACGTTGATAGATCATATTGTGGCGACATAATGTAGTTCAATAAAGGTTAAATGCTTAAAATCAGACTGAAATACTTTATATAAAATTGGCGAAATGGGCATTTTTTTTCAAAATTAAGTCCCCTATACCCAGAAACTTGGAAAGAACTGAAAAGTGCATTTCCCTTTTCAATTTTGATGTGAATGCATGGTTTCTTAAATTTCTCACTCGCGTCATTCAAATTACTATGCATGCTTTTTACCGCTTTTAAATGAGTAAAAGTTTAAAATGTTAAGCTGTTGCTGATTTTTCAGTGTTCAGAATTGAGTTGTCAAAACGGGGGAACATGCAAAAGAGGGCCAGGATATAACGTTTCATGCGCATGCGCGGCAGAATTTACTGGCAAGAACTGTGAGATAAGGGTACCTTCCCTGACGTGTTCATCAACCTGGTTATCAGCCTGTCAAGGACCGTACGGAACTGACCGCTGCTCGTGAGTTCTAGACCTCTCTCTCTCTCTCTCTCTCTCTCGTGCACACACACTATACAAACACAAATGCACATTGGCACATATTTTAATATCAAAATTTTACATAGTAGGCCTTATCAATTTGTAGAGTAGGCCTACAATGAAACCATTTCTTGCATCTTCCAAGATTGGCATCCCATTTGTATGCATTGTTTATATTCAAAATTCAACAGAACCCAAATGCTACTGTCTTCAGTGGCTAGGTACCTGCTGTGGCTAAAGAGTATTATAACTTTACCCATTATTTTAGTTTCTCCTGTCCAGCCGAATGCATTGACTCAGGCACCGTATGAGGGACGGGGAACTATACAGGGGTAAGTTTGTTTGTTTGTTTGTTTTTTAAGGGAAAAAAAATATATATTTTTTTTAATTTCATTATTATCCTCAGTTATTAGATAATAGTTGTATTGCAATTAAAATGGACGGATATTCCAGATTGTTTTTACAAATTACAAAACAATCCATTTTTAGTAAAGACATATTAGCAATTCGTGAATTCGCGGTGATTTCAAACAAAAAATATACTTTGGGGATCAAATAAGTACACGCATACACATACATGCATAAGTACATGCACATAGGCACACACACGTGCACATGCACTTATGTTAAAAAAAAATAGAACTAAAACAGGTGGAGCAGAATTAATGAAACATGTTAGGGTAACAAATAAAATTCTATTTATTTATTTATTTATTGTTTCATGTTGGCAGGACTCCGCGTTGTGCCGAGCTGCCATTCACGACGGCCGCATACCATCTACGGGTGGAGTGGCCACAGTGATAGGTTTTGGAGCGTTACAGTCCTTCGGAAGTTCAACACAGAACGGGGTGACGACAAGCAGGTAGGAACGTATAATTACTACAGTTATGCCCGTGCTGCTTGTTTATACTGTACATGCATTTTTTTTATTCGTGTGAGTGCATTTGTTGAGTTCTTGATTATAAAGAAGTGTTCATGTACGGGGGTTATTGATAGGGGAACGTAAGTGTGGTGTTAAGTAAGGTAGAAGTAACATATATTGTATTTTATTTTTTATTATCCAGTATTTTTGTAATGCATTTCATGAAATGAAGTAGCCGAAATAAAGAGTAAATCACGGCGTTGTTAATAACTATGAATCAAAGAACATGTCATTGTCCGTTTTAATGTTTTAATTTTAAATGGATCTTTTTATTTTTCAGCTACGGTAGTTATGGAACTTCCTTCCGTTTCGTCTAAATAAAAAGAAAGCATCAGACAATGAGACTTGTAATAACCAAGAAAACTGCATTCTTCCACGTTTGATGACGTCGTCGTGATATCAGTTCTAGGCGATCGAGCGTGACGTCATATGAATTATCCCTGCATGAGCACTAATGGACTACACATGCCACGCGTCTGTTTTGATTCCTTCTCAGATGTAAATTTTCAGTTTTTGTTTTCATACTCACAATAAATATCTGCAGATCGTAAGGAGGGGTATGTTTTTGATGGCTTTTGCAAAGTTAGATACACTGTTTTATTCAATACCTTTACTTCAACTTCTCGACCATGTTATGGTTATTATTTATTAAACATTTAAAGTAATATGTAAGTAGACCTACATGTAGGTATTTTACTATTTATTCATTAATAAAAACAACCCCCGTTATAGATTGGCTAAGTGAGCTTCAACGCGAATAATACAATGTAGCAAACGAGTCGCTTCCCACCACGAACATTCTACCTGTAAATTAATCCCTGTGAAATGCACCAACCTTTTTCAAAACTTCACAACAAATCTGTTAAAACGATGATCGATGATGCCAACCGTCTTGAAAAATTTGAACCATCTACAGTACTTATCGGAGTTGTGTAAAAGAGGAATCATGTTGGATGCTTCCACACACTGCAAAGTTTTCCGGTCAATTGCCAACTCAAAGAAATGTTGAAACCACAGAGAATATTGTAACCCTATATAATCATCCATATATATATATATATATATATATATATATATATATATATATATGGGAATGCTCACAGGGCAAATAAAATGGAAACTAAGCTGGTGCTGGTTACAAATCAAAAGTTGCCAAATTTCCATAAAATTTAAATAATATATTGTCTGAAAATTCTCTTAAAACCAAGATATAAATCCAACACGACACAGTTGGAAGCCAGCTGGTTGAAAGATAATTAGTTTGAAACCGAACACTGACCTTCTGTTTGCTCGAGCTGGCTCTGTCGAATGAGACAAGGTAACCATTCCATTCTCGCACTGGTCATATTTTGTTTCTGCACTGATCCATGTGTGAGGTTTAGCAAAAATATTGTGTTTGTGTGACAGAAAACGTTTATACATGCAAGAGTTTGCTTGGCCTCATTAAAAACTGTTCATTTGGAGAGCAACGGAAAATTAATGAGAAATGTCCGTGTCTTGTTTCCGGAAAACAAGAAGATAACCCTCTTTGTTGTTTGATACAGCTATCTTTATTTTCAACAAAGGAATGTGGTAAAAAACTGAAATAAAATAAAGAAAAACCTTTGTCAAAATACTGTTGATGATATTTCTATTACTTATTGTGGCACTTACAGGCCACCGTACCTTGCAAAACTAGCGTGAAACGTGCAGCATTCTTGCAATGACAAGTTTTAACGTGAATACATAAAACAAGGCAGCAAAGCTGTCAAATGTACAGACAAAAAACAGAAAATAAAGATGCAAAATAGGTCATTTTGTCAATTTTGATGCAATAATAAATAATGCTTATAATAGCACTGTCAGTCAACACTGAATTTTAATCATGCACAACAGGTAACATGGTCAATAACAGGAGTGGACCCAGAGATATTGCAAAATTTACCTGCATAATTATCACTCCTTCCTTATTATTAATCTAGCAGACTGGCTTAATCTTTGGGAGTTTACAGGGACATATCAACAACTGTGCTTTATGTAATCTCATTTAATAACCTATTAATTAGGCAAATGACTTTATAACTCTGAACTTAGCTTAGTGATACCCAAGGGAAATTTACAGACTGACCCTCTCAAAGGTCTTTCAGGCCCATAAGTCACATCTTAAGAAAAGCACAAAGTAATAATGCACAAAATAGGATGCTGTAAATTCTGATGCAATAATNATTACTTATTGTGGCACTTACAGGCCACCGTACCTTACAAAACTAGCGTGAAACGTGCAGCATTCTTGCAATGACAAGTTTTAACGTGAATACATAAAAAAAGCAGTTTACAGATACTAAAAATGTTCTTTACATAACCACACTTATCAAAACTATATAAAATGTGGAAAAACTCACGGTGTGCTTGGCCAATCTTAAGAAAAAACTCTGTACAGTGCACGAGCGGCTGCTGATGAGCGAGCATGGAGCCTCGACATGAAAAACTAGGTCAAATACGGAGGCCCGTAACAACACAGTCCGATTTGAGTTGCCGTTTGACGTTTATTGGTAAAGTGGTCGCTCTGCTGACAGAAAATAGTGTACGAAACAGACATCGAGATAACTTTCAATATTTTCAGTGCATATTAAAAACAATTCCACGATATTCAAATGTATACAGATCTTTTTTCTTGTCGCCAACATTTGCCATGGTGAAGCTACTAGAGTCATCCTGTATTGATATAACGTTAACGTTTGTAACATATAGTATCTACATTTAATATGAAGGACCCATACAACGTTTAATACAGTGCCCTTACAGCAGTTGCTGTCTCAACTTGTATAAACGGTAGTTAAACATGTAACCACAGCTTTGGCTCCTGAAGTGCATTATATCACATTCAATTTTGACTCAAATATTTCAACTAAAGTCGTACGATTATCTTCTATGCTTCGATAGCCCAGTCTTGGAGTGCACAGCAATGGACTAAGGCTTACATATCATGTATGGTAGTACAAATACAGCTTGTTCTTAAAGAAATCTAAGACCCAAACAAGTATAGTGTGTCTTAAAAGGAATACAAGAAAAATTGCCTTCTTTTAAATTATATAGATCAGGGTGAATATAGTCTCATTTGTAATCTCAAAATTATATTATTTCCCAATAAAAATCAACATTTTTGATTAAATGGCCACCCAGGTTCTTACGTGTCGAATATGGCTTACAAAATTCTTTCTAGGAGTTTATAGCTATATGATGTTTTTTCTCCTTGAATCCCCCCCTCCCCCAATGCACTGTTATACTTAAAGAAGTCACCATCTATGTTCCTTCACCGTAAGCGGCATTTTAGTTTTGTAATTAGGCTATGAAGTGTCCCTGATGATAAATATTTATTATTGCCCTCATGGAAGAAAATAAACAAACATGTAGGTACAGATATTTATCTTTTTCAGTACCAATTTTACTAAGTCTTATCACTTTCGTTTAATTTGAGAATTATATGGAATAAGCAAGGATCGATAAATTTTGTGAATTGCCTGTACACATTTTTCGTGTCATTTGCACTTTCTCACCTTTTTAAATTCCAACTAAGGATATCATTTCAGCTGTTTTCTTTCACTTGTGTATAAACGCAAATGCACATTTCCCCATTTTTTTCCCCAACCCGATTCCTGCAATAATAAACTGCTCAAGATGGGTCCAAGTAAGCACCCAGTGAACAACTTGTTTAGTTTGTCCTCAGTCCAAGCAATTACACCTTGAAATCCAATTACACTTAAATATTTCATTTTTATTTTTTTCTTATTCATTTTTAAACTTTTTAATCATTTTCACTTTTGCTCTTACAAAACAATTTGCACTTAGCAGCATGCAGTACATATATGACATAATAGTTTTAAATAAATGTAATTTCTTACAGATGTAGTTGAACTCCTGGTGACTTGTAATCCTATCTGCATTCTAGGCTAATTCCCAATCTATGGGGATTAAAGGTACTGTGGTTTACCCCCAGTAAAACCAAGTTTAAGAAAGCGACACATGAACAATGACAAGAGAAATTGGCCCTATCTCCTTATGTCTACTGAGCTATCCATCACATACAGTGTGATGTTTAAACTGAATCCCTTTCAGCAACAAGTTCCCCAAAAAGGCTCACCATTCAATACTCTATCTTCATACATCATTGCATGATTCAGGTAGGTACATTGATCAGAGGCAGCATTGCCATTAAGTGCCAATATATGAAAACAAATACAAGACCACAGCCCAGTAAGTCAACTTCCTGGGACCAGAAGAGCTCAATGTCATGGTAAAGGGCCAATGATGGTACATATTTCTTCAAGACCCTTTTAAATCCTGGGATAATCCTTGTATGAACATTTCACTTAATATGGCATACAGAACCGACGTAAAATGTACAATATCCAACTAACACCAAAGTAATCATCCTGACAGATTACGCTAACAACACTTCTTGATGCACTTAATTGGAGGATTTTTTTGTGTGAAATTTCCAGAACACAGAACATCAAAAGTCCACTTCCCATTAATGAGATTGTAGAAACATCAAAGAATGAGACCTTCATAAGTAGGTCCATCATTCTCTGGTGACTCCTGTCTCAGTCTTAAATGCTCAATGGTGTTCTGGAAATGCTTATTAATCTGCTCAGTCTCTTCATTGGATTCTAAGTTTGGCAAGTCTTCACGGATCTTTCCGATTAGTTGATTTAGCACCTGGACTGTCATCTGAGGAAAGAAAAGAAAAGAAGTCCAATTACTTATCACGAACATATATTTTTGAACAAATTGTTCCAGGGCTTGGTAAGTGAATCTTTTAATTAGGCATACAATTACTATATAGTTGGCTTCATCAAAACGCAAATCTAATATGGTTGGATATATTATTCTTAAATATAATATAAAGGTATGTGAGTGTAAGTATGTGAGTGTTTATGCTTCTACGTGTATGTGATCATGTATGCATGCGAAACTGCAGTAAAAATAAGGAATATTCAAATTTACTTTTAAATGCTTCTTTTTATAGTCGGACCCAGTAAAAATATTAAATTGATCAAAACTTTTAACGCTAACACCTGAATAAAGGGATATTTAAATTAAAATTAATATCCATTCCATTTCCATGCATACAGTATGTATCATGGTGCATTTCGTCGGCAAATTTTTCATATAATCAATGAAAAAATCCAAATTAATAATAATAAAACTAAAATATATCTTCTTACGTGGCAGATTGAAAAAAAAAAGTGGCCCAGCTTTAAGATTCTAGCCACTGCAACGATTATTTCACCTGGTCATTTCCTTTTTCATACATATATATGTAATGGTTGAGGATCTCCACAAAGAGCTGCACTTGTACAGAGCTGTCCATGCACTGGTTGGCTATCCTCAGGCTTTTCTTCAGACACTCCATCACACGTTTACCATCCTGGACCTGGAAGTACATATCATCAATAAAACTTAATAATGCACTGACAATTGTCCAAATAATTATCTTTAATAATAAATATCCTGATGATGATTTTTCTCAGGAAAGGAAAAAAGATGCCATCAGCATCATAAAGTTAATCTGTTTGTGTCGCCTGTTGTCGCCAAATGATCTCCAGTCATGTGGAAAGTCGTACAGCGCAAAGTCCACTCTCTGACCACCTTTGAGTAACTCACCAGTTATATACACTGCTCCACCAAAAATGAGGAACATGTTTCATAATTGCTTTTTTTTTTGGTCAGTATATTAATTAATTCAATGGTTTAAACAAAATCGTCAAAATTTTCTGTTTCTTATTATTATTATTATAAATGTTGGGTTAATACATATTTAACTTTCATGAACAATGAATTTGAAAAAAATACAAATTGGAAGTCTTAGCTACTCCTTTTATTGGAAGTCTTATAAAAAAGTATCACCAAACACTATCAGCTAGCTGTTCCAGACTTTTGCTGTTCTCATAAAAGAAAGAAGTCACCATTTTCATAGCAGCCNAAAAAAAAAAAAAGAAAACTTCAGAATAGAGTATGTTTCAATTTTTTTTATTTCCTTAGAACCTTCAATGGCCAGGTCATTTACCTGCTGGATATGACAATCAGAAAACTAAATCAACTTTCAAGTTCAAAATTGGGCCGTTTTCCCAGAGTGTCACCTTGCCACCCAGTGGTTGATAGATTCCTTGACTAAATAATCATCAAAACTTGGCCCCTATAAAACTGCTGTCAAAATTTGGTTAACTTAAGCATAATATTCCCCAAACTTGAAACAAATCCATACACATATCTTTACTTTTATTCACTATAAACATGCCACCTATGTGCTCTTTAAATGCAGGCCACTCTCAGTGGAAGTCTTTTGGGTCAAATCCCATCCCGTTTAATACTTAAAGAAAGTATTGTTCCAGACCTTGTCTGCTATGAGAAAGGTTTCTAGGGTAAACAGTATCCAAGACTCTACAAAACACCATCTCTTGTTCAGTCACACCTGCATCAATAGCACCATCACACAAAATCGTATGGAAATAAACTTTCCCTGGTCTTGACTAGAACACCTCTTCCCTTATTGTCAGCTGATATGAAATTCGGGAATCTGTTAAAAAAATATAATATAATGATAAAATTATACATGTATGTAGAAACAAGGAATACATACAAAGCAGATAAAAACTGAAATTTAATGAAAAATCCATAGATTAAAAAAAAAACTCACCTCATTATCAGTCTCACACCAGTTGTTTATCAAAGTAATTTCTTACCATACTATATAGTATTAATAATTCCTTGGTCCTAGATAAATAATAATGAAGTATTTGATATATATATATATATATATATATATATATATATATATATAAACCAAGCCTGTAGCCAGGGGGGTTGGGGGTTCGAAAGAACACCCCTTTTTGCTGGAAAAAATGTTTGACCTAGATACATGGGGATTATATGGTAAAAGGTCCACTTTTTCATAAAAAGAACCCCCCTTTGAAACTGCTGGCTACAGGCCTGTAAACACTTAATTACCTTCTGCTTTGTCTAACTGGTATCTTTTCATCATTCCATGCCATCAAGTCCATTCTCATGCTATAGCTTAGGTAGGGATAGGTATACTGTCAACATTTCACTAAAACTGAAAAGCACAATGCATAGGTAATACATTTAAAGTGTGCATTGGTCATAAAGTGTGGCTGTGCCTTGACAAACTATTTTTTCAAACTTGTTTAATTTGAAGACTTTTTTACTACCAACAATTTCAGCTAAATTGAGAAAAATTGTTTTAAAAATCAAAATATTTAAACTAATAATGTAAAACAACTTTGGAACCTGCCCAAGAAAGATCTTCAGTACACCTGTACAGTGTAATGCTGATTGCGCCATGTGCTAATTAACAGGTGTGAGTGTATAAACACACACCCTATTTTGGAAAAAGGTCTAGATTCCAACCTCAAGGAAATAGACACAGATCAATACTCAAGTAGGCCTAAACATTTTATGTAAACAAAGTACAACTATAACTTTGCAACAAAATGTAACATTTCACTGGTACTGAACGTCAACAAGTGCATCTAAACTATGCGAAGGGAGGTTACTCCAAAATCATTTCTATACATTTCGGCGCTTATATGAAACTTAGTGAACGCAAAAAAAGACTCACCTTTTAGTCTGCAAACCCAAAGCTATGTATCTTGAAAGGCAAACAGTAGATGTTCCATTCTAAAACCATGTTATGGTCGATCTGCAGCACCGATGTCGTTTTTTCACGTATTATTTTCCATAACAACTCTCACTTTGACAGTGACACATTGTATACTATGAATATACACCTGAAAAAGCTGAACATTCAATTTTTTTATCGAAATGCAAGATTTATGGAGAAAAACGCTCTCGAGTCACTTGCTCAGTGCAACGTGACAGTCCCTGTTTCGACTGACCTATATACTTCGCACTAAAATAGGGATTTCACAAAAAAGGAAGATTGTACAAAATTTTTATTCTTTTTGGCTCAATTCCAGCATATAGTGTCATAAATCGTTATAATATCAACAAAGTAAGTTTGTCCATTTTTTCTACAATCAATTCATTTTAGGGTACAAAATTCAACGATCAGCTTGAGAAAAATGCGTGTCAGGTAAATTAGCCAGAAATTAAGTCCGTGTAAACAAAAGATGCACTGCCAGTGCACCACTGCACCACTGCGTTTACCGCAAAATACCAGGAAATTAAAGTTTCACAGGTGCGTACATGAAATTCTTACATTATTTTTATAAAATTGTAAGGTTTTCTGTGTTTGTTGTGTTAGCTAGGATTGTGTTCGGTGTGAATCGTGTATGTTCGTATGTGTACGTGGAGGTCAAGGGTTGAAAGACCGCGCCCCATAAAATTTGATTTCCACCTGAGAGTCGGAAGGAGATGCAGGTTGAATAACTGAAATAGGTATTCCAGTGAGCTTGCAGGTAAGTTTAACTATATTTAATAAAGGACCAATCCATAGTTTAAATTCATACATTTCTAATTTTATATATTTATTTTTTTATGGTGTTTTTGGCATTGCTATATTTTTATTTCTTTGTTTTGTCTTTCTTGTCTTTCGTCAGTGTAAATTTTGTATATGTAATTGTTTAAAATTAATTTATCTATATTGCTCTTTCAGATATTTGGAGATATTTGGAGATATTTGCAGATATTTGTACAATAACAATAAAGAAACATCAACCCGAGCTATCGGTCTGTTACAAAATGTAAAGAATAATCGTATCACTTGATTTTTGGGAGCCAATGAAAAAAGCGGAAATTTTACACTCCGTTATAGGTAAACAAAATGACTCGTTCGACGGACTGGAGCCGTGGAGGGGTATCGTTTATTTAGGAGGCGTGCACATAAATTTGGTGGGTATTTGAAAAGTATTAAACTAGTCACAACGATCAATATTATCTCAATTTAACTCACTTGAAGTGATTTTCAAGTTTGTGGTCTCTTTATATTTTTATGGAAATTTAAACTAGGCATAGCTTTGGATGTGGTTTGACAGTTGAAAACTGAAATTATCACACCACAAGCCTTCTTTCAAGTGAAATGTCTCGAAAAGCACTCGGACGATTTTTTTTCAAATCTTTCAGTAATATTGTTCATATATTTGTTAACAAAAAGTGCCGATGTCACCCGATGGCACCCCTGGATCTTTGGAGTTATAGACGGTAAAATACTCCACACCAAATTACGGCCATTTTTGGAGGAATGCGACGTTGCTATGCAAAACCCCTCATTAAAAAGCATATATCTGAAAAAGTAATCAATAGATTTTTCAAATCTTAATCCGATTTTTTTATGTACCTTTTTACATAATATATAGCCTGCAGGTGACAGCACCCCTGGGTCTTGGGATAAATAGACAATACAATACAACATACCAAATTGCGGCCATATATGTTTTTAGTGAATTTTGATCACGCAGACCCCGTCTTTCAAATCAAATATCTAAAAAAGGAATCGGACAATTATTTTCAAAATTGTCAAAAATGCTGCTTAGATATTAGTTAGCAAAAAATGCCTATGGCACCCAATGACACCCCAGGAATTATAGGCTGTATAGCACTGAATGCCAAAGTACTGTTTTGGTTATCTCGCAGCCAGTATTTAGAACAATAGTATAATTGCATCTGTATATCACTAACATATTTGCTTGTATTTTAATGTATTTCGTGCAATCCGCTTGCTATACAAGCGCATTTCCCACAACTGTTGAAGTGCCAGTCATGGTATTAGTCAGTTATAACTACTTGTCATCCACTACCTATGACATACAAGAGCCAATTATATATCGACTGTACCTCTATATAATAACTCTCATGTATGCCACATACAGTAATTGGCTCAAGTACATGTCAAATAAACCATTTTTTTAAATACCGAAGTCTCATTGTATCTTTTTCAGAATGGACTACATGTTTATCTTTGAAATGCTGTGCACTATAAAGGTAGGAAGTAATTTATTCGAATATCATAGTTGTGACTTACATTATGTATGTTCCCATACCTCATTTATGTCATTAACATTGACAAAAAAAATTTTTGCATTTGTTTTGCCTAAACTTTCATTTTAATCCTATTATCTAAAAATTGGAGTCATTTAATGAAATCATATTCTAGTATAATGTTAAAAGGTAACTTAGAAAGTTGAAGCTCTGTCCAATAAAATAATAATATAAAAAATGAGTTATTTACTGTTTTCATTTCAGAGAATGGAAGCAGCTTATAACCTCATAATGGGATACCCCCTATGGGGTGTAGCTGAAATTAGAGACTTGAGATAACAGGAATGATGTAATTGTTACTTCCAAAACCTGTGCCTTCATCAAGTGTGACATTATCATAAACATGATTATTTTTTAATTACTCTGTCATCAAATCTTAAATCTATTAGTTTGTCACAATATCAAATCTTGTAACATCTGCATACAGAATTCCCCTCATCTTTTGTAAGTTAAGTTTTGATAAAAATATTTCTAACAATAATAATAATAATAATAATAATAATCATAAACTGCACATTTTTTGAAGTGTTTTATTATTAGTTTGTAGCATCCATATTTATATAAACCATGTATATAAATTCATTGAAACAAAGTTAGCATAACGTTATGCAAATGCCCCAATAAACAATGCATTGTACACAGTTGTGCAAACATTACTGGGCGAAGACGCAGGAAGACGTTGCCGAATGCTCTCTTTCGATGTTTACTCTTCGACGGCAAAACATCAAATGACTGACGTGCGTGCGCATCTTTTGACGTATCACGTGATACCCTTCCAACCACCACTGATGTTTCCCAGTGGCTCACAGAAAAAGTACTGGGAGCTATATCAATGAAACTTACATTATCTGAAAATTTGATTTGTTTTCTACAAAAATGTAAAAAATTTAAAGATACATACAAAGTCAATTTTTTCTCACAGAAACCAACCAAATGCCAGCATATAGTTTCAAGTAGTATAACTAAGAGAATTACCAAAAGGCATTGTTTAATTTTACCCGAAAATGATGTTTGAACAGATTTTTCTGCTGGTATTCTAAGCTGTATGTCAATGGGGCAAGAAAGTAGGTCACGGAAGTAGGTTAAATTTACAACCATAAATTAAAGAAAGGAGCAGTCTAAAGGTCTTTTATGGCTGATCGAGTGATCTATTCAGTTTATCCCTTGGCATGTCAAATTTATGTGAGTCATATAAGAATGTAGTAGAAGTGGTTTACATGTGTTACTGGGAATCCACGCTCCACCGATGCTCGGTTCGTATGTACCTTTAAGTTNTGGGATGAGTTTTTGTGGAGTGTCTGATTCCATCATGTGCACTTCACGTTTGATTATCACATGAGCAAAAACTAATATAGTGTAGCACTGACCATCTCCAAGATAAACATGACAGGAGTTTCCAAAATGAAAGCCACATCATCGACATCCTGAAAAAGATTTTTTTAACAGTTACACTCAGTGTTTGCCTCTTAGAAAAATAAGGTGCTGGACCGTAAGTCCAGCCATCTTGAAAAGTAGCTGGACTGAATGTCTGCCAGGTGGGAAAACTTATCAGCCCATACTAAAAGTTGTCAGCCCCGGGCAGACGGTCCAGCCTTAATTTCTAACACTGGTTACACTTTTATTTAGGGAAAATAGACAAAATATTTCAGGCTCAGAAACAAACAGTATTTTCAAAATTTTCTTTTCTACTCTAACATAATAATTGATACATACAATCATATCAATATAGGGTGTCTCTAAAAACCATACCTGTTCAAAAGGTTAAATACTAGATACTAATATCTGTGTTTACCGGAAAAAAAAAAAAAAAACTGATAATAATTCTGAGTTTCACTAGAGTAAACTTTAGGGAGAGATGGAACACATTTAGTATTAATTACATTTAACTAAAATATGCTAAAATACAACGAATAATCTTTTTCTCCCAAATGAATTGTAATTCAACAATGTATGCTTTTTAAAAGAAGATACAAATAAATATTGTAGACAATTTACATTAATAACTGTTTGAGAGCATGAATGTGCAGTATGGCACAGGAATGCAGTTACTGGTAGGTTACTTTGCAATAAGGAGAGCTTGTGAATCAAACCCAAGACCTTCCACACAAGGTGAACGCTCTACCACTGAGCTTGCTCTCCTGTCCCATTTCACTACCACTTATCCTGACCAATGTCCACTGCCTCAAAACAATGTTCCACTAAAATCAAGCTAGAGGTGCTGACAACTATCAAATCAGCCCCTAAGCATGATAGTGGGAGCGCTTTAAATTTTTTTTTGCCTTCATTAGACATATTTTTTGACCAATTACCCTTTTCTTGTACATGTTCGTTTTAGTATCGATAAATTAAAAAGAAATAGTGTAATTTTACTATAATATACTTCCAATTTTTTGGTCTTCCATTGTTTTGGTCTAGATTAACCCGACCATGCAACCAGTCCACCCTCCCCCTTCCCTCGACAGGTGAGACGCCTCTATCGTGCCAATCACGAAATGCCCTTTTCAGGGCACCCTATATAGATCGGTATCCATAAATCTCATACTATGTAGGTGAGACACCTACCTTCCTATCAGAGACAATCGTTGCTCATAATAAAGGCGAAAAGCCTAACACACCCTAAGAGCCTCTCTCTACTCTGCAAGGGGCGCTGTAAAAACACACGTCCTCAGAGGCCCAGCTCTGAATCGTGTTATTTTGGTAAAGTGGAATCTAACTAGGACATGAGCCCACCACCCCCTACACCGGAATAACAACTGAGATAGGGCACCATATAGCACGAAAATTCATGCGTTAGCACTCCTATTGACGATTCTGATATGTACTGTCAGTGCTAACGCATGAAAGCAAAGGCCTCAAAAAGTTAGAAATGAAAACCAGCTGCCGAACCAGCCGCGGTGCGGCAGCTCTCAAATTTTTATTTTACATCTCATCTCCTCAACACGCACATTACTGTGAAGCCAACCAGCTTTCCCATCAACAGAGGTTTCACTTTCCTTAAATTCTTCTGTCTAACTACCAGTTTGACCGTCGTCATCTTGCTATCTGGAGAGCTTGCGGAATCGGCCGAGGATTGCCGATTGACAATCAACCTGGATGTCTCCTGATGCCATCACGTCCAAGGAGTGCAAGGTTATTGTCGAGTGCGGAGATATCCGAGTAGTTCCGAGTGGTTATTGTCGTGTGCGGAGACATCCGAGTAGTTCCGATTGCCTATCTCTATCTCCTCTAACATAATTGGGACAATGAACCGCTCTCTATCTCCTCTAGCACAATGGGAACAGTCTGCGTTTGTATTTTCATTTCTATTATTATATGGACAGACATTGTGTCCGTGATCGCCAAGCATTTTCCTTGTATTTGTATTCGCAAACTCAATTAAAGGAAATTCGAAAACAGTGGAACTCAATATTTTCAAATAATTGTATAAAGGACTCATACAACTGAAATAATGTGCGAGTTCAGAATCCAACCTGATTTGACTTTTTTTGCAAATTGAGATTTTCCAGGTGTGGATCTGAGTTATGTTTCAAGCTCACTGCTTCTCTCAGTTTTGACATTTATACTTATATATGACTGTCCGTTTGACAGCGTTTATGATTTTTTTCTCAAATATTGTTGAAATGCTTATTTGCTTTTTTGGCGTCTACATATTTGTACCCTGAGTGTCAGAGCAACGTAAAAGCTAGCTTGCTAAATATACCTTGTGGTGGAGTCGCTTTTACTAGTATTGGTACTGGTATTGCTACTATGGGTTATATATGAAATCAAGATCGAGCTGGCAATACCGGAATCTAGAACCTAGGGTACATATTTGGGGAAAAAGGCATGATAGGTCGGGAATGTTATCATGATGATATTTTATGCATGCTTTGGATTAAGTTAGGGTACGTTTACCTCGGCAATGGACAAAAATCAAGAGTGTATGGTTTTTATCAACTTAACTAATATCCAAAGGATCGAGGCTGGGAAGACCTGGGATTTCATGTTATTTTTATCTTATTCTAGTTTAAAACTGGAGGATACTTCGGAATATATAAAATCTGGAAATTTGGCCGCTGTTTGGGAGTGGTGGCCGAACAGAATAAAAAGGGGAGCGGGTCAATACCGCAACATACATTTCTGAGCATCAGAGGTTACAACACGTATCACTGATCTTTTAGCAGACGTTACTATCATCGTTGTATACTGTATAGAAAGTCACCGCTAGAATAAAACAATTTCAAAGTTGAGTTTGCGTTACTCATTAAACAACCATATCACCGAGAAGAAGAAAAACACGGTGATAGATAATATTGAATAACTTTTCCCTTACTGACAGTTTACTGGAATTAAATGGTACATTAATTCTATGAAAAATACCGGTAACTGTGACAATTGAGAAACGTACTAGTCTGACTGGTAGATATATGACCTAAATTTAACGTATTTAGCATTAACAGTGATGATAAAAGTGTTGTTTTTTCTTTTACTTCTTGTATTTATAACTTTTGAAAAAAAAATACTTAAAATATTGTATACCCATTTATATCAACACTACCAAAATTCACCATTTTGCTTCAAATTTTAAAAATTTTCCCAACCCCCACCCACAAAAATGATTTGTAAGAACAGAGTACTGGGGCGGATCCAGTGTTATTGAACGAGGGGGGGAGCGGATGCAAAGCCGACCCCCGTTGGCGTTGGAAAATTTTGGGTGTTTTAGAGGGCAACCGTGTCCATTTTTCCAAATTTTTTATTTCAAGAGGGGAACATTGGTGTGATTTTTTCAGAAATCGAAGGGGGAGGGGGTCAGGACTCCCTGATCCCCCCTTCTAAAGCTGCCACTGGATTATCACACCTGTCAGCATTGATAACTTCCAGAAAGGGAACACCCTACGCCTCCCACCCCGACTCTCTGTCTCTCTCTCTCTCTCTCTCTCTCACACACACACACACACACAAGCACGCACACATAGACACACTAAATTAATAAATAGGTAAGTATGTAAAAAACAATACTCCGTTTCTTTTATTTTCGAAATTCTTTTCTTCAGTGTTTAGAAAAGAAACACCTAGTTTTTTTTAAAGTTCTGTATTAACAGTTTGCTTTGTCTTCTGCATAAAATTTTAAATAACACCAAAGCATTTTTAGATTTATTAATTCCACGAAAAGTTTGTCGCCTTTTTTTCTTTATGAGACTATTCAGACTAAATATGTTCTCCTCGCACGATCGATTTCGTTAGCTCATCCACTAAAATGTACATAATCTGATTTGAGTTTTACTACATCTAGAGCGCAAGTCCTAGCGAATATTTTTCACAGGGTTTGCTCTCGAAACTGTAGCACAAGCCTTAAATATTTCTCTTCTCATGGTTAATTAAGTATATAATAGAATTCACATAGTAATAAAACAGATATTTGAAAATTAAAACATGATACAGAACATAAAGCGTTATTTAAAGCCTCAATACGCGGTTTAACCGCACATTATAGAAATCACATTTTCATTCAAATATATATCAATAAGATTAATATGAAATAGTTTCTTTCGTGGTCCCCTACGATAAAATAAATTATTTTCGGTCAAATATGTTCCGTGCAATAATCTTTCCAATTCTCATGAGGAAAAAAAATCACAGTGACAGTTTTGAAGGTTTACAACCACTGAAACATAACTAATTGGAATATATAGTATATAAGTTAGTTGCCAATTAAACAAGGAGGGTGGTATTACTAAACATCAAATTCAGAGACAAAGCCTTAAAAACACTAAATACCACATGACCATCTTCAAATGCTTAAAAAATTACCTTTTCATAATTATCTGCTTAGGATAGAAAAAGGCGTGCAACCACTCCTCCTTTAATCCCCGAGAAAATGATAAACCTCAAAACGTACATCAAAATGGATAAAATGAACAGGGAAGGGGGGGGGGGAGGGGGGCGATCTGCTTGACATTTATAACAGGGTCATGGCTACTATACCACCTAGCGGTCAGTGAGTAATAACATCTACTCATATCAGTCTGAAGAAAGCCTACCTCCAGGTTGGTCACAAGCTAACGGTAGGACTATTTAAAACTTGTGCTAAATAATCATCATCAAAATATCAATCTTGTCAGACTAATGAACATTTTAGCTCAATAATAAGACAAAAATTTTTTAAGATCCTAATTTTCTTGGTGTAAGTTTTTATGCAGTATACTTGAGCGACCAATTCCTTCCATATATAATATATGAACATCTCAATCTGTCTAAAACGCTGGTTTTTAAGCAGGTCAATGTCCACTTGACTACATGAAGATCGAAGAATAAACAATTTGTTGCGATTAATTTTACATCCGTCGTTGCGACTCTGGGCAGAACAGACGCTGTAGAGTGGCACCTATGCTGAAAATCTGTACTTGAGATTCCTGAAGACGGCAACGCATTCAAGTCCAGGAATCTCTTTGTCTCCTGTAACTCCTATAGAGCTAGACGATATATCTTGCGAATCTGACATTCATCGTTTTCAACTGACACATTTTTATGAGTTTTGAGCTTCGATTTGCAAATTGAATAGCCTATTTACCAAGGTCATTTTGACAGTCGCATATCAAGTAAGCGCCGTCTCCCTCACATCTCCGTACACTCCACAGACAGTCGAGTACTGGCGATTCCAAACTCTGTCAACACAGCCAGGTATGGTGATACTTGGCGAAGGCCTCGCAGAAAATCTTCAAAAGCATCACGACGAAGTTCCTCCGGCTGAGTGTCCAAGTAGGACAAGACGTACGATAGTATAACAGACATTTTAAGCTTAGGATTAGTGATGAAGATAATGTTATAACGCTGTTCTTCGGTTAAGATATAATATCCACGAAGCAGATTCGCAAATGTCTGGATTTTGTTCAAGTTATTGAGACTGGTTATCAGAGTGAAGAACAATAACAGGATCCGCTGTCGTTCTGTGGAGTTGGTGTCTTCTATAAATGTGATAGCCATTTTCAGCGTTTGGGTAAACTCTGGATATTTACTGCAAATAAATAGATAAATAAATAAAATAAAATATTAATAATTATAATAAGTGAATAAAATAAATGGGGTGTTCAGGCGCCTGGCTTCACATCCAGTGTTAAGGCCGGCTAGTCCATAAAGGGCGAAAGGTGAAATTTAAGTAGCTTGCCGGTGACCCGTAGATCACTCAAGTCAACCTCTCCTCCCCGTGGTACACCCTGGAAACTAGGTCCTAGCGGGCCTAGGCTAACGAGGCTCTGGCTAAGGGAAGGAAAACCCTGATATAAAACCTACCGCTGGGGGCCAACAACCCTCCTGGTTCAAATAATTGTTACAGAAACCACAGAAACTTCTTAGTGACTGTGGCCTTATGTCCCACAAGGGACGAAGAGGAATGATGATGATGATTAATTAAATAAATAAACGAAAAGCAAAACAATTAGAAAGAAATTAGAAAATTAAGTTGACTAGTTATAGAGACTGACTCGTAATCTTACATCATGTTTAATTACCTATCACGTAAACTTGGGGGGCTTTCTTTAATTAAACTGAAGCAGAAAAAATATTTCGTATAATTTGGGATTTGACTAATTATTAACGGGGTTTACGTGAAATACTAGAACCACGATGTAAAGATGGATTCATGCATCATGTTTTCCAATCAGTTCCATTTCCCCATCAAAATAAACAATGGCTCCCCATAAATACCTAAAAACATGAATTATAACTAGAGGAGGGTAGTATAAAGGATTCGTAAAGGGCATCAAACCTGATTAAAACTTTCGCGGGAATGTCTAAAGGACCGGTCATTATCTAAGTCGCAGAATTTTGCCCGGTGTGGAGGAAAAAAATGCTTGTGCCCCCCCCCCCCCCCCCCCCCCCCCCAACGAACAAAGTAGACATGTAAATTGATTAAGTTACTTTTCTAAAATACGACATTAAAATATGTTAACTTTAATGAAAAAGTTCATGTGTCAGTTGAAAACAGAAAACCCTGTTACCTATTGCACTACAGTAATTGCTTGGACGAGAAAAATCTTTTTTATTCGAACAATTTACCAGGGAAGATACGTTACATACGTTACAGGTTTAAAGCTATGACGCAAAGCCTCCTGAATTACAGTTAAAACATTAAAACATCAAAAAAAAAAAAAGAAAAAAAAACTATAATTATCCTCATAACTGAATCACCACGCACGTGTTGGAAAACAACAGCAAATAAATAAATAAATAAATAATAATAATAATAATAATAATAATAAGAATAATAATATTGTTATAATAATAATAATAATAATAATAATAATAATATATCTCCCGAAAAGTACATTAGCGGAACATATATACGTTAATATCTACGTAAATCTGATGTTAAGTTCCCCATTTTGGAATATCATGTTAACCATGCTAAACATTACATTTAGATGTAGTATCGAGACAGTTTTTTTTTTTTTTTTTTTTTTTTTTTTTTTTTTTTTTCC
>NW_019775527.1:66981-103419 GCF_001039355.2 Lingula anatina
TTTTTTTTTTTTTTTTTTTTTTTTTTTTTTTTTGTTCCATACACACTTTTTAAAAAATTGAATACAACTTCATTAAATTTTATATTTTGAGACTTGTCACCTTTCATCTTGTGAAATTCACCTCTACACTGAATGGAATTGAGTTTGGGTGCTACATAGATGCCTACATAAAAAAAGGTTCTATATCGATTTTATTATAAAGAGGGGGGGATCCCCCTGACCTATCTGTGAGCTCCGGTTATTTAAACACTTCGACGACTCTTGCGAATGTCAGTGAGGAAAGAAACAATTGAAAGTAAATCATAATAAAAACATTGAAAAGTTCTCAAACACACACACAAAATATCTATCTATCTAAATCTATATCTATCTATCTATCTATCTATCTATCTATTCCCGTATGAAAAGTTCACATTTACCAAATATCACTTCAATGCGCGGATTTGATAAACGTAAGTCCGTGAGAAGCAGAGTACTTTTATCCCTACTGTTTTTTAACTATTTGTTTCTTGATTTTTTATTTTCGAGAATTTGCACAATTTTCCCATGTTTATATGTAAAATGCTTCCAAATAAACCACTCACCTTGCTGATTTACTTCGAATCCCAACTTCATTCCAAATGCTGATTATGCTCACAGAACACAGAACACAGAACACGATACATCATGACATATATATGCAAATGAGTGTCAACAACGTGTCTCAGACCCGAGAATAATGCATTGCGTGAAGTTAGTTCTTATAACGAGGCTGACAGGCGGACTTTCTAGGCACCCGTTAAGTAGGTCATTCGACAGGAAGACAGAAAACTCGCAGTCATCGATGGCAGAACATTTTTGGGCGGATGCAATTCTCACGCATGCGCGCATCGATTTTGTAAGTATCTGTAAAGTGGCAATGAAAAAAGCGGAAATTTTACACTCCGTTATAGGTAAACAAAATGACTCGTTCGACGGACTGGAGCCGTGGAGGGGTATCGTTTATTAAGGAGGCGTGCACATAAATTTGGTGGGTAATTGAAAAGTATTAAACTAGTCACAACGATCAATATTATCTCAACTTAACTCACTTGAAGTGATTTTCAAGTTTGTGGTCTCTTTATATTTTTATGGAAATTTAAACTAGGCATAGCTTTGGATGTGGTTTGACAGTTGTAAACTGAAATTATCACACCACAAGCCTTCTTTCAAGTGAAATGTCTCGAAAAGCACTCGGACGATTTTTTTTCAAATCTTTCAGTAATATTGTTCATATATTTGTTAACAAAAAGTGCCGATGGCACCCCTGAATCTTTGGAGTTATAGACGGTAAAATACTCCACACCAAATTACGACCATTTTTGGAGGAATGCGACGTTGTTATGCAAAACCCCTCATTAAAAAGCATATATCTGAAAAAGTAATCAATAGATTTTTTTCAAATCTTAATCCGATTTTTTTATGTACCTTTTTACATAATATATAGCCTGCAGGTGACAGCACCCCTGGGTCTTGGGATACATAGACAATACAATACAACATACCAAATTGTGGCCATATATGTTTTTAGTGAATTTTGATCACGCAGACCCCGTCTTTCAAATCAAATATCTAAAATAGGAATCGGACAATTATTTTCAAAATTGTCAAAAATGCTGCTTAGATATTAGTTAGCAAAAAATGCCTATGGCACCCCAGGAATTATAGGCTGTATAGCACTGAATGCCAAAGTACTACTGTTCTAGTTATCTCGCAGCCAGTATTTAGAACAATAGTATAATTGCACCTGTATATCACCAACATATTTGCCTGTATTTTAATGTATTTCATGCAATCCGCTTGCTATACAAGCACATTTCCCACAACTGTTGAAGTGCCAGTCATGGTATTAGTCAGTTATAACTACTTGTCATCCACTACCTATGACATACAAGAGCCAATTATATATCTACTGTACCTCTATATAATAACTCTCATGTATGCCACATACAGTAATTGGCTCAAGTACATATCAAATAAACCATTTTTTAAAATACCGAAGTCTCATTGTATCTTTTTCAGAATGGACTACATTTTTATCTTTGAAATGCTGTGCACTATAAAGGTAGGAAGTAATTTATTCGAATATCATAGTTGTGACTTACATTATGTATGTTCCCATACCTCATTTATGTCATTAACATTGACAAAAACATGTTTTGCATTTGTTTTGCCTAAACTTTCATTTTAATCCTATTATCATAAAAATTGGAGTCATTTAATGAAATCATATTCTAGTATAATGTTAATAGGTAACTTAGAAAGTTGAAGATTTGTCCAATAAAATAATAATATAAAAAATGAGTTATTTACTGTTTTCATTTCAGAGAATGGAAGCAGCTTATAACCTCATAATGGGATACCCCCTATGGGGTGTAGCTGAAATTAGAGACTTGAGATAACAGGAATGATGTTTGTTACTTCCAAAACCTGTGCCTTCATCAAGTGTGACATTATAATAAACATGATTATTTTTTAATTACTCTGTCATCAAATCTTAAATCTATTAGTTTGTCAAAATATCAAATATTGTAACATCTGCATACAGAATTCCCCTCATCTTTTGTAAGTTAAGTTTTGATAAAAATATTTCTAACAATAATAATAATAATAATAATAATCTTAAACTGCACATTTTTTGAAGTGTTTTATTATTAGTTTGTAGCATCCATATTTATATAAACCATGTATATAAATTCATTGAAACAAAGTCAGCATTACGTTATGCAAATGCCCCAATAAACAATGCATCGTACACAGTTGTGCAAACATTACTGGGCGAAGACGCAGGAAGACGTCGCCGGATGCTCTCTTTCGATGTTTCGCTTCGACGGCAAAACGTCAAATGACTGACGTGAGTGCGCATTTTTTGACGTATCACGTGATACCCTTCCAACCACCACTGATGTTTCCCAGTGGCTCACAGAAAAAGTACTGGGAGCTATATCAATGAAACTTACATTATCTGAAAATTTGATTTGTTTTCTACAAAAATGTAAAAAATTTAAATTTCAATAAACAAAAAGAAATTTTGACACCCATGGCACCGTTACCGTGTTTTGACCCATATATATCATTTGATTTTCATTTATTCTTTATAAGTTGAAAAAAAAATTAGTAGGATTTGTTAAGTTTGTGAAAATGAAGAGTAAGAATTATGTCTTGTTACATGCAGGGGCGGATTTAGGCCGTTTTCTGGGTCTTCCGGAAGACGGTCAGATTTTCAAGTTTACATTGACGGGTATTTAATTTTAATTTTTTCTGATGGAAGACGGTCAAAATTGGAGAATGAATCAACAAAAACAATTTGGAAGACTCAGTAAATAGCTCTACATCCGCCCCTGACATGATATCAGTCTTTATTTGGTGAGCTTTAGAGTCTTCAAAACAAGAACTTTTTTCTTTTTAAATCAAAACAAAGAGTTCTTACACATTCAGGGGTGGATTGAGGCCATCTCCTGGGTCTTCTGGAAGACCATCAGAATTTTTCTAGTTTACATTGACAAGCATCCGATTTTTCTGTCGGAAGACGGTCAAAAATTGAAGATGGATAAAAAAGACAGTTGGCACAACTGTCAGAAAATATCTCTGGATATATATATATTTCTACCACAAAGTTAAGTTTCATTGTCAATGTTATTTCATCCTTCAGCATGCAATAATAGCATTCATAATTTTTGTATAGGTGAAGTGCTGCATGAGAGGGAAGATCATTACCATGTGTTTAAAGAATTACTGGACGTCTTAGAGATGGACAAATTCGAGATTTTGACGGCACAAAACTTGTGGAGGTGCTTCATGACAAAGACACCATCCTAACATACTCCGCACTTGTAAGGAAAAATAAACAGAGTGTGCCTGATTGTGAAAGGTTAGTTTTATTAGGCCCCTAGGGACCATTTCCACAGATATTTGGACTGATCTATCTCCTTGGGGAGTCTCACTAAATTGCTATCAACTGGACAGATCAGTTGGACCGATCCAGATGGATGTTATAGGCATGGGAGGCCAGTCCTAGTCCTCTACCTTCTCCTCATTCTCTGGTATTATGTATATAATTATCAGAGATGTTTATCCATAGTCTGTAAATGCATTGTTTATAAACTATTTAAATTCCTGAATGACCTAAATGTTTTTTTTTTCTAATACTTACCCTATTTCATTTTTAGAATATTTTCTAAACCTATGATCAAGATCATGGAAGAGAAGGGGTATACTTATGAAGCCACCTTCCTGAAAATAGTTTTCAACTGGCACAGAGCTGCTGATGGTAGAGGCCTCACTGAACCAATAATAATAATAATAATAATATTTATTTCTTATATAGCGCATNCATACTCCGCACTTGTAAGGAAAAATAAACAGAGTGTGCCTGATTGTGAAAGGTTAGTTTTATTAGGCCCCTAGGGACCATTTCCACAGATATTTGGACTGATCTATCTCCTTGGGGAGTCTCACTAAATTGCTATCAACTGGACAGATCAGTTGGACCGATCCAGATGGATCGATATAGGCATGGGAGGCCAGTCCTATTCCTCTACCTTCTCATTCTCTGGTATTATGTATATAATTATCAGAGATGTTTATCCATAGTCTGTAAATGCATTGTTTATAAACTATTTAAATTCCTGAATAACCTAAATGTTTTTTTTTTTCTAATACTTACCCTATTTCATTTTTAGAATATTTTCTAAACCTATGATCAAGATCATGGAAGAGAAGGGGTATACTTATGAAGCCACCTTCCTGAAAATAGTTTTCAACTGGCACAGAGCTGCTGATGGTAGAGGCCTCACTGAACCAAAAAGAAGGCAGTACAACCATGGCTTTCTGAATTACATACTAGATGGGTGGATTCCTTGGCAGACATGGCCAGGGTATAATTATAGGGATATTGATGTTAACTGGTGGGTATAGACTACGTACATCATATACACTGAGTGTGACATAACACATGATAGTTCAGGGGCGGATTTAGGCCGTCTTCTGGGTCTTCCGGAAGACAGTCAGATTTTTAAGTTTACATTGAGGGGTATCTAATTTTTTCTGTCGGAAGACGGTCAAAAATGGTGGATGGATCAACAAAGATAATTTGGAAGACTGTCAGAAAATATTTCTGGATCCGCCCCTGTAGTTGATGTGGGACTTTTTCTGGTGGCTTTTAATAAATTATGTTTGATATGTCATATACATGGGCAATTGTTTAAAATTTTCATTTTATTTGTAGCCCAATCAAAGGCATCTGTGGTTTAACAAGAGAACTAGTGGTGGCCCTTGTCTACAATCTGGAGTCAAAATTGCAGAGGTAAACGGATGTAACACGTCCTCCAAAAAAACCCAGAAACTGATGATGTTAAAGCATTTTTTGCTATGTTGAGGGGTCTAGCTGTTGGGAAAAACACAAAACAACTCTTTGAGCAATATCCGTAAGAATATTAAGTCTTAAATTATTTTTTGGCGTAATGAACGTAAACTTTGATAAAAAACAGCATATTAAATTATTCTAAAAATAATATATGATACATATTAAATGAGTACTTAAAAATATATAGATAATTTCTGCATGAAAGATGATGACATTACTTTATGATAACATTATTAATGTCGATTCCTTTGCATATTCAGAAAAATCCTTCAGGAGTTCTTCAAAAAGATAGATAATGAAGAAAAGTTCTACTACTATACAGGTCACTGTGTCTATGGGATTAACAAATAACTCCCCTCCTTTTATGAACCTGGTAAAAGTGACAGGTTNAAAATAAAAATGAAATCAAAAAGGTGTGGTGGGGGTTGGCTCAGCAAAGAGTGTTTTCATTGGGCCTTGACCAGTTTAATTATGAAAATATATTTTTCTTTTCCTGATAAACAGTAACAGTTGTACTCAAGTATTATCCTGAATAAATGTGTTGAACGTTAAAACATTCCTAATACACCGTCACACCTACAAATTAAACCGAGAGAACGGCCCAGCAATGGACTGCTTACACATCATATATGATAGTAAGAATACAGCTTGGTCTTAAAAAAATCTAAGACCAAAACAGGTTAAGTGTGTCTTAAAAGAAATACAAGAAAAATCGCTTTCTTTTAAATTATATAGATCAGGGTGAACATAGTCTCAATTGAAATCTCAAAATTATATTATTTCCCAATAAAAATCAACATTTTTGATTAAATGGTCACCCAGGTTTTTACGTGTTGAATATCGCTTACAAAATTCTTTCCAGGAGTTTATAGCTATATGATATTTTTTTCTCCTTGAATCCCCCCCCCCCCCCCCAATTGTCATACTTAAAGAAATCACCATCTGTGTTCCTTCACCGTAAGCGGCATTTTAGTTTTGTAATTAGGCTATGAAGTGTCCCTGATGATAAATATTTATTATTGCCCTCATGGAAGAAAATAAACGTACATGTAGGTACAGACATTTATCTTTTTCAGTACCAATTTTACTAAGTCTTATCACTTTCGTTTAATTTGAAAATTATATGGAATAAGCAAGGATCGATAAATTTTGTGAATTGCCTGTACACATTTTTTGTGTCATTTGCACTTTCTCACCTTTTTAAATTCCAACTAAGGATATCATTTCAGCTGTTTTCTTTCACTTGTGTATAAACGCAAATGCACATTTCCCCATTTTTTCCCCAACCTGATTCCTGCAATAATAAACTGCTCAAGATGGGTCCAAGTAAGCACCCAGTGAACAACTTGTTTAGTTTGTCCTCGGTCCAAGCAATTACACCTTGAAATCCAATTACACTTAAGTATTTCATTTTTATTTTTTTCTTATTCATTTTTAAACTTTTTAATCATTTTCATTTTTGCTCTTACAAAACAATTTGCACTTAGCAGCATGCAGTACATATATGACATAATAGTTAAATAAATAGTCATTTTTTACAGATGTAGTTGAACTCCTGGTGACTTGTAATCCTATCTGCATTCTAGGCTAATTCCCAATCTATGGGGATTAAAGGTACTGTGGTTTACCCCCAGTAAAACCAAGTTTAAGAAAGCGACACATGAACAATGACAAGAGAAATTGGCCCTATCTCCATATGTGTACTGAAGTAACCATCACATACAGTGTGATGTTTAAACTGAATCCCTTTCAGCAACAAGTTCCCCAAAAAGGCTCACCATTCAATACTCTATCTTCATACATCATTGCATGATTCAGGTAGGTACATTGATCAGAGGCAGCATTGCCATTAAGTGCCAATATATGAAAACAAATACAAGACCACAGCCCAGCAAGTCAACTTCCTGGGACCAGAAGAGCTCAATGTCATGGTAAAGGGCCAATGATGGTACATATTTCTTCAAGACCCTTTTAAATCCTGGGATAATCCTTGTATGAACTTTTCACTTAATATGGCATACAGAACCGACGTAAAATGTACAATATCCAACTAACACCAAAGTAATCATCCAGATAGATTATGCTAACAACACTTATTGATGCAGTTAAAAGGAGGATTTTTTTTGTGTGAAATTTCCATTTCCCATTAATGAGATTGTAGAAACATCAAAGAATGAGACCTTCATAAGTAGGTCCATCATTCTCTGGTGACTCCTGTCTCAGTCTTAAATGCTCAATGGTGTTCTGGAAATGCTTATTTATCTGCTCAGTCTCTTCATTGGATTCTAAGTTAGGCAAGTCTTCACGGATCTTTCCGATCAGTTGATTTAGCACCTGGACCGTCATCTGAGGAAAGAAAGGAAAAGAAGTCTGATTACTGGACTAATCACAAAGATATATTTTTGAACAAATTGTTCCAGTGCTTGCTAAATGGATCTTTAAATTAGGCATAGAATTACTGTATAGTTAGCTTCACCAAAACACAAATCTAATAGAGTTGGATATATTATTCTTTAATGTAATATAAGGGTATGTGAGCGTATGTATGTATGTTTATGCTTCTACGTGTATGTGATCATGTATGCATGCATGTGGATCCAGTGCAGTTTGGAGACATGTTAAAATAAAGAATATTCAAATTTACTTCTAAATACTACTATTCATAGTTGGACCCAGTAAAGTACTAAATTGATCAAAACTACTAACAATCAAACCTGAATAATGAGATATTTAAATTAAAATCCATTCTGTTTCCATGCATACAGTATATATTGTCTATCAAGGCACGTTTCGTCAGCACATTTTTAATATAATCCATGATAAAATCCAAAATAATAATTATAAAACTAAAAAATATTTCCTAATGTGGTAGATTGAAAAAAAAAGTGACCCTGCAATAAGATTCAAAACACTGCAATAATTATTTCACCTGGTCATTTCCTTTTTCATACATATATATGTAATGGTTGAGGATCTCCACAAAGAGCTGCACTTGGACAGAGCTGTCCATGCATTGGTTGGCTATCCTCAGGCTTTTCTTCAGACACTCCATCACACGTTTACCATCCTGGACCTGGAAGTACATATCATCAATAAAATTTAATAATGTACTGATAATTGTCCAAATAATAAATTCTAATAATCAATATCCTGATGATGATTTTTCTCTGGAAAGGAAAAAAAGATGCCATCAGCATCATGAGGTCAATCTGTTTGTATCGCCTGTTGTTGGCAAGTGAGCTCTGGTCATGCGGCAAGTCGTTAAGTACAAAGTTCACACTCTGACCACCTTAGAGTAACTCCCCAGTTATGTACACTGTTCCACCAAAAATGAGGAACATATTTCATAATTGCTTTTTTTTTCTTTTGGTCAGTATATCAATTAATTCAACGATTTTAACAAATCATCAAAATTTTCTGTATCTTATCATTATTATAAATGTTGGGTTAATACATATTTAACTTTCATGAACAATGAATTTGAAAAAAATACAAATTGGAAGTCTTAGCTACTCCTTTTATTGGAAGTCTTATAAAAAAGTATCACCAAACACTATCAGCTAGCTGTTCCAGACTTTTGCTGTTCTCATAAAAGAAAGAAGTCACCATTTTCATCGCCCACTTCCAATTAAGAAAGCTGAACAGAGTCACAACATACAAATAGCAGGTGCTAAACTAGATACTCGCTTGGTGTCTTATAATCCCGAAGGACTGGGTATTTTTTACACATGTCACTATAATTAATGAATATATTAATTAATGTGGTATACAGGAATGGAAGTCCTAGAAATGGAAGTCCAGGCTCCCATATGATTAGTACAGGTTAGGGTTCGTTGGAGTATTGGGGTCAGTATATGGGAGGAATGTCACCCGTACAAAGTAGTGGGAAGTGCACTACAGTTCCTAGAGGAATACCATTCTTGTTACAGTGGCATTAATAATAAATTTCTATTGTGATAATCATCACTATTGGCCAGCCCTTACCTCTTCCCCTTCGGACTCTCGCGTTTTTCCTGACCAGAACAGATGTGAGCACGTAGCCACACCACGACACTGGTCTGGTTTCTTCAGAAGTTTGGAGGCTGCCAGAGCACATTGTGTTCTGAGAGGTTCATGGTTCTCTTCTCCAAAACACTTCATTTTCTCAAATGTGGCAATGATTAAAGTGATGGCAGAGAGCTGCGCCTTACTGTCACTGATTTCATCCTCGTACAGCGAAAATGCCTGGAAGAAACAGATGTTTTTTAGATACTAGAGATATTGCAATGTGAAAGTATTTTCTGTTTTGATTTAAATAAGAAAAAATTTGAAGATTCTTAATCTACAGCTAACCAAGCAAATACTTTCATTACTTGTATCAAGACATTTAAATGTTACTCTTAATTTTCACAAACTTATAAAAATCCTACTAAAATTTTTTAACTTATAAAGAATAACTGAAAATCAAATTATAAAATTAATATAAAATATAACCTTTCTTCGAATCCAAGATCTTATTACATTGAATATTTACCAGTGATCAAACATAACATTGATCAAACAGAGTAAAGGAAACATTTCATTCATAAGACAACTGTGCTCCATGGACATCACTATTTCTGAGGTCTACAAGACAACATACTGATCTAACCCGACGCTAATACCTGTATAAATATTCACCTGTGACAAGAATTCATATGCTACAGACTCATGGTTTTCAAATCCTATCTCTCCAGCAGCCAGTCCTCCCTGAAGAAAGAGTCTAAGCGGGACCTCGGCCATCTCTGCCTTTATCAGGGCTCCTATCGTCTGGTGACAAAACTGGAAAATCTTCTGACATTTTTTCTCCCACTTATCATCCTAGAAATGGATGAAATATGGATTGAAAATGGGAACCTGCTTCAAATGGAGATATCAAAAACAAAACTCTCTCTCTCTCTCTCTCTCTCTCTCTCAGGCCTACCCAACTACCAGACATGAATGATCCTGAATTCACCAGTAAATTGGACCACACTACCCGTTTTCAAGGTGTGTATCAGTATGCGCTTCAAAGTATCAGACATGACACCACTCTTGCCTAGTATGCGAAGTGATAGCGATGATTCTGAGCAGGGCTGGAAAGTAGTGCATCTCATCTCAAAATTTGTTCCAGGGTATAATATTGTGAAATGCGACCGAGTCTGGTAGTTGGGTAGGGCAGTCTCTCTCTCTCTCTCTCACACACACTCAATCAGTAGCAATAAATGCAAATAAATATGCCCCCCTCTCTCTCTCTCTCTGATGAATACAAAGGATTTCTGTATGTTTAGCACCTTATTGATAGATCATATCATAATCTGTTAATGACACACAAAACATTCACCTCCTCTTCTAGTTCTTTGTACTTGAAAGCCAATTTGTAGGCTGCAAACACCAATGGAGGCAGGGTGTACTTAATCCTCATGTTCCCACCATTTCCAAAGTGTTTCCTGGCCGCATTCAAGATCTGAAATCAAACCAAATTACTTTAATATGNCAAAATAAAAATGAAATCAAAAAGGTGTGGTGGGGGTTGGCTCAGCAAAGAGTGTTTTCATTGGGCCTTGACCAGTTTAATTATGAAAATATATTTTTCTTTTCCTGATAAACAGTAACAGTTGTACTCAAGTATTATCCTGAATAAATGTGTTGAACGTTAAAACATTCCTAATACACCGTCACGCCTACAAATTAAACCGAGAGAACGGCCCAGCAATGGACTGCTTACACATCATATATGGTAGTAAGAATACAGCTTGGTCTTAAAAAAATCTAAGACCAAAACAGGTTAAGTGTGTCTTAAAAGAAATACAAGAAAAATCGCTTTCTTTTAAATTATATAGATCAGGGTGAACATAGTCTCAATTGAAATCTCAAAATTATATTATTTCCCAATAAAAATCAACATTTTTGATTAAATGGCAACCCAGGTTTTTACGTGTTGAATATCGCTTACAAAATTCTTTCCAGGAATTTATAGCTATATGATGTTTTTTTCTCCTTGAATCCCCCCCCCCCCCAATTGTCATACTTAAAGAAATCACCATCCGTGTTCCTTCACCGTAAGCAGCATTTTAGTTTTGTAATTAGGCTATGAAGTGTCCCTGATGATAAATATTTAATATTGCCCTCATGGAAGAAAATAAACGTACATGTAGGTACAGATATTTATCTTTTTCAGTACCAATTTTACTAAGTCTTATCACTTTCGTTTAATTTGAGAATTATATAGAATAAGCAAGGATCGATAAATTTTGTGAATTGCCTGTACACATTTTTCGTGTCATTTGCACTTTCTCACCTTTTTAAATTCCAACTAAGGATATCATTTCAGCTGTTTTCTTTCACTTGTGTATAAACGCAAATGCACATTTCCCCATTTTTTTCCCAACCTGATTCCTGCAATAGTAAACTGCTCAAGATGGGTCCAAGTAAGCACCCAGTGAACAACTTGTTTAGCTTGGTCCAAGCAATTACACCTTGAAATCCAATTACACTTAAGTATTTCATTTTTATTCTTTTCTTATTCATTTTTAAGGTTTTTTTTATCATTTTCACTTTTGCTGTTACAAAACAATTTGCACTTAGCAGCATGCAGTACATATATGACATAATAGTTAAATAAATAGTCATTTTTTACAGATGTAGTTGAACTCATGGTGACTTGTAAGCTATCTGCATTCTAGGCTAATTCCCAATCTATGGGGATTAAAGGCTCTGCGATTTACCCCCAGTAAAACCAAGTTTTACAAAGCGACACATGAACAATGACAAGAGAAATTGGCCCGATCTCCTTATGTCTACTGAGATAACCATCACATACAGTGTGATGTTTAAACTGAATCCCTTTTAACAAAAAATTCTCACTATTCAATACTCAATCTTCACCCATCATTGTATGATTAAAGTAGATTAATCAGAGGTGACGTTGCCATCAAGTGCCAATATACGAAAAAAAAATTGTGTTCACACCAATTACAAGACCACAGACCAGCGAGTCAACTTCCTGGGACCAGAAGAGCTCCATGTCATGGTAAAGGGCCAATGATGGTCCATATTTCTTCAAGACCTATATGAAGCCTATCCTTGTATGAACATTTTACTTAATATGGCATACAGAACCGACGTAAAATGTACAATATCCAACTAACACCAAAGTAATCATCCAGATAGATTATGCTAACAACACTTCTTGATGCAGTTAAAAGGAGGATTTTTTTTGTGTGAAATTTCCATTTCCCATTTATGAGTTTGTAGAAACATCAAAGAATGAGACCTTCATAAGTAGGTCCATCATTCTCAGGAGACTCCTGTCTCAGTCTTAAATGCTCAATGGTGTTCTGGAAATGCTTATTAATCTGCTCAGTCTCTTCATTGGATTCTAAGTTTGGCAAGTCTTCGCGGATCTTTCCGATTAGTTGATTTAGCACCTGGACCGTCATCTGAGGAAAGAAAAGAAAAGAAGTCCAATTACTGGACTAATCACGAACATATATTTTTTAACAAATTATTCCAGCGCTTGGTAAATGGATCTTTTAATTAGGCATACAATTACTATAGAGTTGGCTTAACCAAAACACAAATCTAATATGGTTGGATATATTATTCTTAAATATAATATAATATAAGGGTATGTGAGCATATGTATTTATGTTTATGCTTCTACCTGTATTTGATCATGTATGCATGCATGTGAAACGAGTGCAGTTTGGGGGTGTGTTAAAAATAAAGAATATTCAAATTTACTTTTAAATGCTACTATTCATAGTTGGACCCAGTAAAAATACTAAATTGACCAAAGCTACTAACACCTGAATAATGAGATATTTAAATTAAAATTGAAATTAAAATCCATTCCATTTCCATGCATACAGTATGTATCTATCATGGTCCATTTCGTCGGCACATTTTTCATATAATCCATGATGAAATACAAATAATAACAATAATAAAACTAAAAAATATTTCTAATGTGGCAGATTGAAAAAAAAAGTGACCCTGTATTAAGATTCAAGCAACTGCAACAATTATTTCACCTGGTCATTTCCTTTTTCATACATATATATGTAATGGTTGAGGATCTCCACAAAGAGCTGCACTTGGACAGAGCTGTCCATGCATTGGTTGGCTATCCGCAGGCTTTTCTTTAGACACTCCATCACACGTTTACCATCCTGAACCTGGAAGTACATATCATCAATAAAACTTAATAAAATACCGATAATTGTCCAAATAATAAATTCTAATAATTAATATCCTGATGATGATTTTTCTCTGAAAAGGAAAAAAGATGTCATCAGCATCATGAGGTTAATCTGTTTGTGTCGGCTGTTGTCGCCAAATGATCTCCAGTCATGCAGAAAGTCGTACAGCAGAAAGTCCACACTCTCTGACCACCTCCAGCTCCATGGTGTCTTATAGGCCTAAAGGGCTGGGCGTTTTTAACACATGACACTTTAATTACTGAATACAAATAAATGCTGGAGTTGTAGTGTAACAGGAATGGAAGTCCTAGAAATAGACGTCCGGGCTCCCATATGATAAGTACCGGTTAGGGTTTGGGATTAGTACATAGGACAAATGCCACCTGTACAAAGTAATGAGAAGCAGACCACGGTTCCTAGAGGCCTACCATTCCTGTTACAGTGGCATTCATAATAAATTTCTATTGTTGTTATCATCACCATTTGCCTGCCCTTACCTCTTCTCCTTCGGACTCTCGCGTTTTGCCAGACCAGAACAGATGTGAGCACGTAGCCACGCCACGACACTGGTCTGGTTTCTTCAGAAGTTTGGAGGCTGCCAGAGCACACTGTGTTCTCAGAGGTTCATGGTTCTCTTCTCCAAAACACTTCATTTTCTCAAATGTGGCAATGATTAAAGTGATGGCAGAGAGCTGCGCCTTACTGTCACTGATTTCATCTTCGTATAGCGAAAATGCCTGAAAAAAAAAACATGTTTTTTTAGATAGTAGAGATATTACAATGTGGAAGTATTTTCTGTTTTGATTTAAATAGAAAAAATTTTTGTTTTGAAGATTCTCAATCTACAGCTAACCAAACAAAGACTTGTATCACTTGTATCAAGACAATTGTTACTCTTAATTTTCACAAATTTAAGAAAATCCTACTAATTTTTTTTTCAACTTATAAAGAATAAATGAAAATCAAATTATATAATTAATATAAAATATAATCATTCTTTAAATCCAGGATCTTATTACACTCAATATTGACCAGTGACCAAACATAACATTGATCAAACAGAGTAAAGAAAGCATATCGTCTATAAGACGACTGCGCTCTGTCAATATCACTATTTCTGAGGTCTGCAAGACAACATACCAGTACTGATCTGACATGAAGCTAATAACTATATAAACATTCACCTGTGATAAGAATTCATATGCTACAGACTCGTGGTTTTCAAATCCTATCTCTCCAGCAGCCAGTCCTCCCTGAAGGAAAAGTCTCAGCGGGACCTCGGCCATCTCTGCCTTTATCAGGGCTCCTATTGTCTGGTGACAAAACTGGAAAATCTTCTGACATTTTTTCTCCCACTTATCATCCTAGAAATGGATTAAATATGGATTAAAAATGGGAATTTGCTTCAAATGCAGCTATAAAATAACAATACTCTCCCTCTCTCTCTCACACACACACACAAACACAAAAACAGCAGATTTGAAGATAAATGTGCCCCTCCTCTCTCTCTCTCTCTCTCTCAAAGCTTTTCCGTAGCTTTACCCTGTAATTATAATTCAAAGATCACATCTGTAAATGACACACAAAACATTCACCTCCTCTTCTAGTTCTTTGTACTTAAAAGCCAATTTGTAGGCTGCAAACACCAATGGAGGCAGGGTGTACTTAATCCTCATGTTCCCACCATTCCCAAAGTGTTTCCTGGCCGCATTCAAGATCTGAAATCAAACCAAATTACTTTAATTTGGGACATCTTTGAAAAACATAGCTGTGGTCTGTTTTTTTTTTTCACACTGAACCAATCAATCATTCAATATCACAGACCTTAGCTAATAAAAAGATGAAATTAAGACATAACAGCATTTCCACAACATACCTTTTTTTCACACCAGAGAATTTTTATTTCCTTATGTTTAATGTACTTGTTATAACTGAAATATACATCTTATCTATGCATTGCACTGAATGAGATTTATTTCGCAATTTTAAAGCCTCTCCTAGCTCACTAGGCTTGTCACAGTTTATACCATTACAGTACATCAATAGATAATACATATATGTTCCCACAATCAATTCCATAGACCCCATTCAGAATAGGTGATTAACTACTCCAAGATTAAAATATGGCAACCCAGTGTACAAAGCTTGACATCTAATCCGCTAATAGACACTGAATAGATATCCCATGGGGAAGTATTCAAGTGAGTCGGCCATATTTGACCTTCGGACTAGTAAATCCCCTTTTCTGAATGGTCCATAAACACTAACAAATTTATAAATATTTTTCTTGTGGATATTGGCATACCAAGTATTGTTGGTCAGCATCTTCCGCCTGCATTAGGTTAATTAACCTTCCCATCAGGCCTTGTTCCTCTGCAAAATCTTCGGGGTCAATATCATCTTGGGGCTGTCCTTCTTGGTCACAAACCAGTGGCGCCACCAAGTTCAATATTGCATCAACCTGAATGTGAACAATGTATATTTTCCTTACCTGTTTTATTTTTCACAGCTTGATCAGACAAGATATGGATAAGTTTAAATGAAAATANTTTCGCAAGAGGAGTTCAAAAATACCAAGACATTTTTGGGGCCCTTTAGCAGATCCGGAACCCCAAGCCAAAGGGGATGGGACGGTCAGCTTTGCATCTCTTCAAATAATCCTGGATCCACCCCTACAAACTACTCACTGGTCTAGGTTGAGCCTGTTAAAGATCTCCTCGGTGGTCTCCAGGACCTTGTCCACGTAATCCACCCTGTCTGGGTAACACTTCAGAGCCAGGTTGATCAGCGCCACCTGTAGGGAAACGATGTCTTCAGGGGGCATATCAGGGCGATTCTGAAATATTAAGAAATCTTTTGAAAATTTTGTCTATAGAACATAAACAGCAACAACAATAGATTTTCCAAAGGATTGGGGTTTAATTTCAACAATCAACAGGGATGTGGAGTATAAACAAGCTTGGTCGTGTTTATATAGACTAGAAAATAATAGGTATACAAAAGGTTTTCTCTGAAGGATAGTCATCATAATTTATAATTATTGAAAATAAACAGGCATTGAAAACTGTCATAGTTGGTGTCACTGCTTTCTTTACCTGAATGACTTGAGAAATCTGCTGTGAAAATATATCAAAAAGTTGGATGTCTTGTGGTATACCAACACCTTCCTCTTTGTTGGCAAATTGGGCAAGTCTGTTGAAAAAAAAAGAAAGAAAAACAAGCACGATTTCAAATTTTGACAAGAAACATAACTGAACATCAAATACAATGTCACCTGTTCTTGCAAAGACTTTCTCTTTTCCAATAACATTAAAGAGAAAACGACTACAAAACCAGCTAGTACTGAGTAGATTTGAAAATTTGAAAGCTACACTTTATTATTACAAAATATCAATTCAGTGCCTAAAGCTAAACAAGATTAATATATTGTCTATACTTTACTGTATATGACTTAATTATATCACCTGTCAATAAGAGCTATGATGATGTTCTTGACATTGACATCAGGGTGAAGGTCAGCACAGGCCTTTAAGAACCCAGTCAGCGTTTGGAGGTGGAACTCGTCTGGAAATACCTGTAAGGAAATAAGACACCACCTTCAATTGATTGCTATTATTAATAATAAAGGAAACCATAGTGATAGTTACCATAAAACTTGGGAGTTTTAAAGGCCTGCTAACATACAAAAAAACATTATTTTGTCCATTGTGTAAAAAAGACCACTGCAAATATGATAAGTTTATTAAAACAACTTTTGAATAGCCTGCTTTATGATATACATGATTTGTATAGTCAATACTTTCTGCTTACAAATTTCTATGAGCTACATCAAAATGGCATAAATACACACTAAAAGCATTAAAAAATCATTTAAAAGAAAAAACCACTCATATTTGTCATATCTGGGGGGAAACTACCTGTATAATGCACTCCATCAAGTACTCCTGTGCTATAGGATCTCTGCAGCTTACTGTCTGCTCCAACACACCAGTCAGGATATGCTGGAAATAAATGGAATATAGATACATTTAGTATAAGTATTGAACCAAAATACACTATAGCTAGGCATTACAATGAGGCTGTGCTGTCACCAGAGATTTCTTCAGAAAATTAGGAATGAAAGGCACTCAAAAGTTGGTCCTTGTTGTAGTATACTTTAGAGGGCAGTATACATGGTCGGTGTGACAGGAATGGAAGTCCTAGGAACGGAAGTCCAAGGTCCCATATGAATAGTACATGTCAGGGTTAGTCGTAGTATTGGGGTTAGTATATGGGGCAAATGTCACCTGTACAAAGTAATAGTGAACGGAATACGGAATCCTAGCAGACTACCATTCCTGTCAATGACAAAAATTTTCATGTACTCTTTTTAGATAGCCTGTACTCCTGGCCAACAGCACCCTGAATACTTTAAACTCTTTCACATTCACAGTCTACCTGATAAATAATTCATGTCATTAATTCAACACATTTATTCTACATAAAGATCAAACCTAATGATCATGGTAAAATCTTGAAAATTACTTCACTTTATACTAAAAACCTGATACTTTGTATCATTGCCTCATTATAATAAATCATTGACATCATGTCTTGGGAGAAATAAAAGTTTAAACTGTGTTTTTTTTTTCTTTTTGAGCAACAAAATGTATAAAAAGTGAAACAAAACACAACAGTCACAAACCCTTTTATACATCTCCATGTCAACACACTCTAACTGGCTGAGGCGAACCAGGTTAGTACCAACGAGGATACGCAGCTCGCGTCTCTCCTGCTCGCGCTTGTCTTTGTCGCGCGTATGTCCCTGGTGCTGCATGCGCACCCACAATTTGTTCATTTCCGCAAAGTTAAGGTGGATGAAATCAATGGAGTCTTTGACAGTTCCAGATTCTGGATCCCCACTGAAGGAAATTAGATATATCTGAGCTATTACAATTAAATTTTTGGCATACAAGTTTTTTTTTCCAATTTTCAGCAGCTCATGAATTTATTTCTCTGAAGCAATTGTGCTAAAGTGATATCTCTATCGAAAACAATCTACCTACATCAAATAATCTTTTCATTGAACAGTTCGATGACATCAAAAGTAATACAAATTAAAAGACTAAACAACTTCTCTAACAAAACAAACTAAATTTATAAACATGGCAATATTATCTAATTAATGTACCATAAAGACCACAAAAATCCAAATAAAAAATTCTAAAATATGTAAATAAACTACTTTGATAAATTTAAAAACCTCAATACAACATCAAATACAAATTTCACAATTTCTTAATACCTAGCTGCCACTTCTTCCTCAGCATCAGGCAGTACATTCTTGGTACACTGTAGGAGATAGTTCCTGAGGAAGAGGCCCCTGAGGGGGTGTTGTACACCTCGACACATCTCTACCAGATCTTTCAGAATGTCCTTTCTGGAGAGCTCGTTGGCTTTGATGTATACCACGCCCACTGTGATTAATAGATATCTGTAAAAAAGTCAAAATATAATCAAAGTTACTCATAATATGACATAAAGTTAACTCTTTAATCTATTACTGGATCTACAAACTTGTCTTATTGACAATGTTGCATCTCCCTCTTGGAGACTTCATCACTGTAAGGATACAAAGCTCATACAATATTCAAGAAAAATCGAGGAAAGATGTTGACACTGTTTATAATATGAAATATGCTAATACCAACTTACAATCTTGACACAAAATTCAAGAAACCAAGAAAAGAAGTTGACACTGTTTATGATATTATATATGCTTTACCAACTTACAATCTTGCCACAATATTCAAGAAATCAAGAAAAGATGTTAACACTGTTTATAATATGAAATATGCTAATACCAACTTACAATCTTGACACAATATTCAAGAAATCAAGAAAAGATGTTGACACTGTTTACCATAGGAAACATGTTATACCAACTTTCAATCTTGGCACAATATTCAAGAAATCAAAAAAAAAAAGAAGTTGACACTGTTTATCATGTGATATATGCTATACCATGTGATATATGCTCTACCAACTTACAGTCTTGGCACAATATTCCCAGCATACTGCACCAGTTCATACAAGTCGGCCACCTTCCTTCCCTTCTGGAACTCATCCACCAGGTAGATCTCCAGGTGGCGCAGCTCATCAGTGATTGACATATCTGTCACATACTTAAGGAAAACAAATATCAACTGAAACCATGATGTGTCCATCCACCAGGGCTTTTCACAGGTACAGGCTGTCCAAAATTACCACCTGTAATTTTAACAAAAATTACAGAGAGTCCAAGTATTCCTAAAGTTTTTCTGCGAGGAGGAGGGGGACTTTATTCAAATACTATATGTATTTGTATTATCTAAAACATAAAGGTGGGGATACTAGGGGTTCAGTTTTATGAAAACAGACCCCATCATTGTAAGGATACAAAGCTCATAGTAACTTTTAGGCGAAAGCATGGAAGTCCTCAGTTCACTTAGCATATTGGAGGCATGTTTTAGCCCATCCATCAGCTTGCCTTTGTCCTGAGAACAGAGAAAAGTATTATTATATAGTGACCATTATATTCATTATAGAAGTACAGTAGTATGACTGTGATATTCATTATAGAAGTACAGTAGTAAGCAAACTTTTTTGTGTAAAGACGCTTTTAGTTTATATACTAATTGGCATTACAATGAAGGAACGTTGCATTAAAAATAAGTTAGAAGTGCAGATTAAAACATATTCAATGATTAGAAACTATGCATGGGGCTCTACTGTTATACTGAGTTGTGGCCAAATAATGCTCAATAATATTCAGGCAAGTCTGATTTTGCACAATCGTCAGTTTTGAAACACATTTTAAGAAGTATCTTGATGATGAAGTAAGACAGATTTAACTTAAAAATCCTTTAGGGTACTCTGATGAAAAAACTCACAAGAAGTAACAGAGTCACCATTTTGTAACTTACCAGACATCGTTTCATCTGGAAGGACTGTGCCTTCACCACCTGCAGTGCCTCATCTAACAGCTTCTCCTGCTCCTCCTGTGGTGACAGCTGGGCCGTGTTCGGCTGGAATGGGGAACCAGACATCATAACAATGCTACACTGCCTGCACTGCCTATAGTACAATGTAACTTAGTACTTAAATGCACTGTGCTGGTGACTGCGCAACTGAAGATCAATACAATACTGCTTTTTCTGATAGTGATATTCAGGGACAGTGCCACTGCTAAATTGGAGTGAAACAATGGAAAATGGTGCTCGATAAGCAATCACACAGCTACTGGGTATCTTATCATACTAAAATCACGTGGTGATCAACCTGTAACTAGAAGATAACTCATTCCACACCATGATGATTATAATATTCCGGGTCGATGTAGACCTGGCAAATCACATTTCAACAGAGAATCACCAGGATACAGTTCTGCTATGAATAGTGCCCTGACTGAAGAAACTGAAATGACAACTAACTTGTCCATCATTTTTTATGATGATGTTGGAATGGATTTAAATCGGCATCCCGCTTTTTCAACGTTTTTGCCTATGTTTGGTGGATACGCTCTGGGGGCGATTTTTCCATAATGTTTCTAAAATTATTGGCACAAAAGGACATATCAACCATGAAATTATAGCAACAAAAATATCTTTAAAAAGGGGAGGGAATATATCGACTCACCATCTTGGACTTTTGTACTTCCTACTCACGTGACTTGTGCAAAAGTACGGAGAAAGGAAGCTAACAAGACAGGACCCAGACAAATTCACCATAAAAATGTTAATCGGCTAGAAATAGTAACTCCGTATGCCAAAACTATTTCGAAATAATTTTTTTCAAATAAAATGCTTTACACAGTTCATATTTCACGATATCCAACAGAAATGTCTAACATAAAAGAGACGTGTCTTGTATGCAGTAGTAATAAGATCGAGGTAAACAAGGAGCACATGATGATGAAGTTTGCCGGCAAAGTTGCACTTATTACCGGCGGAGCGCAGGGTTTAGGGCGGGTTTTCTCTGAAGCCCTGATAAAACGGGGAGCTAAGGTACATAGAGATGGGATTATGCAGAATAATGAGTTCATAAGACTAATTAATTGTCGGATTAATGAGATGCTACGGCCTAACCAAGTTGCTGTGTTGCTCAATGTACTATGTACTACTATCCGCTCAGGCAACTGGCATCGTTTTTATGCATATACAAACATGTCAGCTCTCCCGGACAATCCGGGAGTCTCCTGGATGCAGAACGAATCCCCCGGTCTTCCGTATGGGTAAACAAATTTCTCGGATAAAAGCGACTTTGTCTTTGAAATTTGCACCTCTGTCAGCTAACGCCCTGTCCCAAATCCCGAATACCCAAATCAAAACAATTCAACGGCAGCTACCCCGCCCCCCCCCCCCCCCCCAAGCGAAAGAGGTTGGCATCTCTGCACATGCTGTACTGGTGCTGGCATGATGTGTTGCTGATTCTTTAGTTAAATAATAAAATTTAGTTATTTTAGTTTAAGAATAAAATGGTAGGGTAATTTTACCCATGTTCATGTAAGTTTTTATTTTCACAAATTATCAGATTTATTCTCTATTGTACAGTATGTCTTTTTCTGTGATGTGCTATACTTTTTTTTATTTACACAAACATTTTGAAATAACATTTAAATCTGTTACATGTTTTGATATTTTTCTTTTATTTACTTATTTTCCTTTAATTCAAGCCACACTCCAGGTCTAATAATGTTTCACAAAAAATATTTTACCATGATTTTTTAAAATGATAAACCATACATTCAGAAGGTCCCATTGGAAAGGGGGGGGGGTAGTGATCACAGTTTGCAGGAAATAAAATCATCTTCACAAATCACGGTAAATAAAACTATATTTGTATATCATTGATAATGTGAGTGGAAAGGCATGAATCACTGGGCATAACAACTTTGTTTCACACAGGGTGAGAAATAAAAAGCCAAATTAACAAGTCACAGGAGTGGGGTACTTTTGGTATCATGATAAATAATATGAACATTTCAAGGATATTGGGAAACAATAAAGTGCCTTTCACTGGTAAAAAAAAATCTAATATGACTTTTTGAGAAGTCTATAGAATTCGGAACTGTAGTTAAGTACTGCAAGCATATGTTTCCACAAAGTAATAATGATATTTCTACAAAGCAATCCAGAGAGACAGCATTTTCACAAATACTTGCATGAGACAGTGGCAATTTTTCAAATTTAATTTATTATGAAATATTTTTTCTGTATATTTTAGGTGTGTATGGCAGATATTGATGATAAGACTGGACTGAAGACTTTGGCACAGTTCCAGCAACAATATGGCAAAGACAGCAGCACATTTGTCAAGTGTGATGTAACAAATGAAACTGAGTTTAAAAGCAAGTTCAACTTTTTTTCTATTTTGCTGTGAAATATAAAACCTTTATTTTTTAGCATGTTTTTACCAGTAACCATAAAATTGACGTCATAACACAGTTGTTTCCTTTTAATATTTAGTTTTCTGTGAACTGTTTAGGTTGTAGGAATTGTAAAAGACATTTTAAAAGACCATTTTTCTGGATAGATCAAGTGAAAATCCTTTTAAAATTTTGTTTTTGCCACATTTTAGTTCATTAAAACTTTTTTATTTGATTCGTAGATGCATTCCGCCATACCAAGCAGTCACTGGGAGGCCTTGATATACTGTGTAACAATGCTGGCATAGTGAATGAAATTGACTGGAGAAAGACCATTGACATAAACCTGGTAGGAATTAACAAGAAGACTCATAAATTCCAGTCAGTATATGAAGTATATGACAAACTAATTGAGTATTGTGTTGTTCTGTGTACTTCTTAGAACAGCTCATGTATCTGAACATTCAAAGTTGTACCACCCTTGGATAAAATTCTTTTGTCTAAAACATGGAAATATTTAACCTAGTTGTATCTAGAATTGGAAATTGAAATGAGTTGGCGATAATGTGGCAAGACAATATACAATAAATGTTTTTCATTTTCCAAGCCAATTTTTATTAGTATATGATGAGCATTTGATTGAACTTTATTCTGCTGAAGTGAGATATGCCTCAAGTTTTAGAGTCTTGAAATATGTTAGTGCATGTAAATGCTTGTTGTCTCACAAAGATGGGTATATGCAACAGGTTAGTTCTGAATAATCAGACTGTATTTATGGGGCCATTCAGAAAAGATGATCTGAATACTAGCAGATCCACCAACTAAATATGGCAGGCCACACATTAAGAGCAATGTCGTTGATTCCCGATGGTCTCCCTGCCTCCACACATGCTATTAAACCAATTAAATCTTGGCTCCAAGGTTTAATAGCTACCGGTAGGTCCCTACAGTTACAGGGTGTGCGGAGGCAGGCAGACCATCATGGAAGTAGCAGCATCGCTTTTGAAGTGTGGTCAGCCATATCTAGTCATGGGCTCAGTTACTACTCAGATCATCTATTCTGAATGGTCCCTGTTTCTGCTGCCCAGATTGCAGTAATGACAGGGACGTACCTGGGTCTTGAGGCTATGAGAAAAGACAGAGGCGGCAATGGAGGTGTTATCATCAACGTGGCTTCTGTTGCAGGTATATAGCCAGCTCTTATCTTATATAACTTTCATCTTTTTCTGTGTAGTGAAAATGGGCATTTTTGTGTGAAATTTAAGGGTCTTTGTCCTTATTTAAATGGAAATCATAAGAATTACATATTTGACGGTAATCCAAAATTAAATTTTTAAACATGTAGATATATGTTAATAACTTAATAATAAAGTAATTTTTCTTCAATGAACAGCTTAATATTGAATTAGTTTACCTCCAATAAATATTAAGCTGTTGATTGAAAAAAATTATTTTATTCTTATAACATAACACAGCTAGTGAAATTATTCTCTGACTAGGTAAATGGTATTTTGGTGGAAAATACAAAGCTTTTTATTATTTATCTGAGTTTTTTTTCCCCAATTATAAGTATTTGCTCTTTGAAATATTTCATGATGATCTGTGACCTCCTATTCCTTTTCACATTCTGTGATCTGATGGCTTGTCCATTTTTTTCAATTTGAATAATGTCAATTAATTTATTTTATGGTTTAGTCAAAGTGTCTTCTATTAATGTTATACTATAAAACTTTTATTTTATTGTGTTCTTTAAATAAATGTGTCATTGTAGGTACACTTGTGTTTTGCATTATATCTATACCCAGTATTAGAAATTAAGGCTGGACCGTCTGCCCAGGGCTGACAACTTTCAGAACGGGCTGAAAAGTTTTCCCACCCGGCAGACATTCAGTCCAGCTACTTTTCAAGATGGCTGGACTTTCAGTCCAGCAACTATTTTTTCTAAGAAGCAAACACTGTCTATACCTGAAGGCATTTGTGTTTTGCAGGTATAATATCCATATCTGAAGGTCCATCTTACACTGCCTCAAAGTTTGGGGTGGTGGGTTTCTCAAAAGCCATAGGGGTAGGTTCTGTCCACAGAATGTAGACTGAAGATCAGTATGACCATTAATGTCATTATGTTAAATGCCTTTGATTTAAGATTATACAGTATCTTTGCACTTAAAAAGTGTTGCATTCTCATTTAACTTAATCCTTTTATGTTGGTTTTCATAAGAAAGATAATTTACATATTATTTATTATATTAGTGCATTCAGTTGCTGGAATGACATAATTCAATTCGTTTGCACTGTACATTTTTTTACATTTATTTGCATTCATTATTGTAAAAACAAAACAAAGAACATTTTATATTTTCTGTGAAGAGCAGAAAGAATTTTTTTGCACTTTGTCATCTATGAAATTTTAATTTAAAAACCAATGATATAGTGAAAAATGTATGTATTGAATCACTTTGAGATGAAATTCAAAACCGTGATTATTCATTATAAGTGAAACACTGAGAAAAGAAGAAAAAGACATTTTGTTATTGTTTTTATATCAGGAAGATATTAATTATCCTACACATCAAGTGAGAGTGAACTGTCTTTGTCCTACCTTTGCTGACACTCCAATATTACATGGCAGTGATAAAAAAGTAACAAAGTCAAATCATTACAAGCTGTATAAGAAGAGAATAGAGCTGCTGGGGGTAATGGAGTAAGTATATTACAGAATTAATGGATAATCAACATGGTTCTGTTCCTATGCCTGAAAGTAGTTTATATTTGATGCTGTTTAGTCATTTTTCATACAGATCAGTGATTTCAAGTTTATATCTAATTTAAGGGATGGAGGGGGGGGGGGGGGAGCTAAGCCAAACCATTTCCAATATATTTCAGTAATGCAGCAATTGTGATTCCATTGTTTTAAAATATTCCAATTTGGTGGCAAGGCAAAATGATAAGTGTGATAGTAGAGCTAGAGGACTCAATAGTAGGACGAGTGCCAAATCTCACTGTCCAAAAAACCAAGGAATTTTTTTCAACCCCGTGCCCTTCATACTGTGACAAAATTGAATGTGTTTGTTCATTATTATTAAGTACCTGTGCCCCCCCCCTCAACCTACTCCCCTCTCCCTCTTCCCTTGCGCACGTGTGCGTGCACACACACACACACACACACACACACACACACGAAGCATAATCCTGGATCAGCTGGTCTACAGTATGTGCTCTTAACACCATAATAAAAAGAATTTGAAAAAAAAAGTCACATATTTTCTCTTTTATGTTTTCAGTCCTCAGAGAGTAGGAGATGCCTTCATACAGCTACTCGAAGATGAAAGTCAGAATGGCTCTGTACTTACCGTCACCAGGGACCAGATTAGATACAAGAAGTACCCTCCCCCTCTCACTTTAACAAGCAAACTGTGAAATACATAACATGAAACTTTTATCCTCCAGATGATTAAGATAAAATTGGCCCCCAAAAAAAGCGTACACAGGCAAAGAGTTAATTAATTGAAAGGAAAAATGGGCTGATATGCATATCAGGTTTATACAGTAGCCATAGACATTATTTATATGTTGGAGGAAAGAAAAAAATGCATTCAAAAACTATTGAATTGACAGCAAAAACGTGAGGAGAAAATTAATCATGTATGAATGGAAAGGTGATCGATCAACCAATTAATAAAGTGACAATTTAGTGCTAAATAAAGCTGCAAGTTGTTGAGAACAGATCGGGAGTACATGATTTTAATAATATAGTTTCTATAAAATAACAAAAAATACTGTTTATGAAGACTCAGTTTCTCAGAAAAGCAAAAGTTCTGAAAGAGGTTTGAGTGAAAACTTTGGAATACTTTGGAGGCATAGAGCTAGGGAAACCCAGTAGCATGAGGGTTTTGAATGGGCTTTCAATACTTTTCTTTTGATAACGTGCTTAATGTCAGCATCACCTTATTCATTTGCTCAAAAATATTTAGATTAAGGAGTGCTTTCTTGGCATGTGACTTTTCAAAATTCAATTCCATCATAGTTATGAGAAGCTTGTGTGCTTAAATGTGGCATATATAAGTCAGATATTGGATATCTGTTCTTATACTTGTTTTATTTTGGTGCAGATCAGAGGCAGAAAGAAGCTGTCTTCTGGGTCTTCCAGAAAATGGTCAGAATTTTAAAGTTAACATTGGCAGGCATCTAATTTTTCTGTTGGAAGACGGTCAAAAATGGAGGATGGATCAACTAGGATAAATTGGAAGACTGTCAGAAAATATCTCTCGATCCGCCCCTGAAAGTGATATGTGATAGATGCATGTTTGTACAAAATATTTAAGCATACATGAACTCTGTCTGAGTTCTGTACAAAAGTTACGTATTTTTGATAACTGTATGTCCTAATAACAGATAGGCTATGAATGGCACCTTTAAAATTATTAAGAAGTGCACAAAATGTGATATACATGTGTAAGTGTTGCCATATTCTATGTTAACTACCTATCTGAAGGGGTATTTTATACATTCCAAAAAAGAAGAAAAAAGCATGTTCTCTTAGAAGCATTAAGCTTCATAATCATAATTATCATCTTCTTGTCCCATTATCACTTTGATTTTTAAAGACCGTCGTTAATTAATCATCAGTCCAGGTGTGGACAAAATTAACAAGTTGTTAATGAAAAGATGTATGTGGAAAGATTAGCATGATTATAATGAATCTATTGTTAGACCATTCTGCTTAGCACAATACTTGCTCATTAAACAGAATTGTGATGAATTTTTGTAGGTTGCTAAGACACCATATATACCAGTGGCACCTGGGTATTAAAATCCACATTGACTTTATATTGAAAAAAATTGCTCTCGGGAGCCCAATGTTTTATCTTATAAAACACATTATTTGTGGTATTTGTGCCAATATTTTATTTTCAGTTATCAGATGGTGCCTTATAAAATACTCTATGTTATTATAAATCATACAGGGTATATGTGGTAAAAATATCAATATCGCAAAAAAAAAATGCAAGTATTTTATATCATGTTTGAATAATTAGTCATCATAATAAACCATAGAAAAATCTGACGTGTATATTATAAATCCCTCTTTTTATGAATATAGTTATGCCGTGAAGCGAATCCCTCTAAGGTGCAGACATTCTACTCTGCATTTTTCTTATTCTAGTATATATTTATAAATTGATAAGTGCTTCATGCTTCCCTGTGCATGGCGCTCACTCTAAATTACAGCAAAACCTTCGTAGAATGTCGGTTAGGTCATTTTTTCGGTGAGATCGGAAGACCACGAGTGGCGTTTGCGCAGAAAGGCATAGACACGCAATTTTTACTTCATAACTGACTCTGTCTAAAGGCAAAACTGATGCCGATACGCTCCACACGATTGCCGCTTTCATCCAGGCCCCAGAAACCTTCGGTTGAGTGACTATGTCGATCTCGGTCATTTATAATTTACGTGTGTACCAGGCACGCATGACTAATTGATCTGGATTGTTTGTGAAGCAGTATTGATAGTAAACTCGTAAATACACAAGTAACAGCATAACCAGGCTAAGCCTATCGATCTGTACTACGTACACGGAAAGAACGCACATCTCGTAGAGTGGGGCCCGATTAATGTTCTCTGCCGTGAAAAAATATAAACATGCAATTTTCTCAGTACAGATTCTTAATCATTTATTTTTTATCTTATTTTATTCTATTATTATTATTATTATTATTATTATTATTATTATTACATAGAAGGAGGATAAAGTCTTTTTTCCTACCGTTTTCTTTCCGTTTTCTTGTTCTTGGTTGCGATGCAGTTTTTGTCATTATTCAACAGTTGATCTAACAATGGAGACTCAACACGACATTTGTCTTTCCTATATATCATCTGTTAATAATTAAATGTTGTGGTCGCGGGTTACCTGCTTACTAGTTATTTGCATACATCACGTAAGGTAAACAATAAATTGGCTGCAAAATCATTAATTTCCTATTTAAAAGGCCTCGGTGAACATGGATGATCATTTTGAGGGTCATGACTCAGATAGATGTTTTTGTTTTTTTCCTGCTTCAAGCTATAGTGCATGCAGGTTTAACAATTAATTCTACAAACTCATGTAAACAATTTTTTAGTCGAAGCACTAATGTTATGTCGTCGAGGTTGTGCGTTTTCAATGTTTTTAAAACGCAAGTAACACCACAACCACGGAAAGCTTAGACAGAGGTAACAGGATCGTATCTAAGGCTTCTTCCAGCACCGTTTTTACTTTAGTGGCTTTTAAGCTGTCCTAGGACAGGAGACGGTTTGTTTGCACTCACCCAAATTAAACGTCCAGCACAAAAAATCGAAATAAAGGGTTAGATAATAGGCCTAGGAAATAATGTATACTCCCCGGCGTAACCCAGACATCTATTTGCAATAAACCCGTTTTCTCCCCAAAGTTAAGGCCACACTTTTTTATTTTTATGGATGACATCCTCTGAGTACCCCAAAATCGGTGCGAGAGGGNAACAACGTTTGCGACAACCGACTTCATTGGGGGCTGGGGGGGGGGGCTTTTTTTTTTTTTTTTTTTTGGAGAACGGGCGAAAATCCGTGCGCGCGCAGGATGTCATCCATAAAATTAAAAAAGTGTGGCCTAATAGGCAGTGAATAGGCCCTGCAGATATAAAATGAATGCACTTTTGAAAAAAAGGGCTGTTCTTTAGAAAATAAGTTCATCTGGATGCGTTATGTATATAACTTCACCTAGCGTTCAAACAATTGCACTGAGGAAGACTGCAGCAAAGAGCAGTTGAAAATGTCTGCACGTACATCGTTTACCTCATCCTCTTTTGGATGGAAAAAAATGAATCCCTTACGACTGCAAAATGGCTGTTCTTGTTCTGGCTGTTTGGTACGATACGGGCTCCATCTTGCCCTTGCTATGACATCTATAGTCTACTACAACGATGTAGGCCTACAAACGCGCTGTTCGATCATTCTGCACGACTTGCTGTTAAGATAACGCGACGGACTGAAGTCATCTGAGACGTCTCAGGCCAATCTGCCGCTTCTTGATAATAAACCGCGCATACAGCACATAAGACAAAACAAAGAGAAAAATAAAACGCAGTAAAGATTATTTTGGATTATTTCTCAGAACAAGGAACTCCACATGTAAACAGTTTTGATTGTTTACTTCTGTGGTTTACAGGGCTCCAAAACAATCTTAATGAATCTCGGGCATTTACATGTCATCATAGCATGAGAGTCAACCAAACTTGCATTGATGGCATTTGAGAGTATAGTACTAGGAAAAAAGGTTTGAATCAATAATTCTGTCAACATTTAAAAAACAAATTTGATGTAAAAATTAGGGCGCCGTGCAAATATCACACAGATCATGGTGCACCAATTATAACACCTGTGACGTTGTGAAGATGATTCACACACACGCACGCGCGCACACTTCTTACAAGCAAGCGCACATTAATTTAAATACTATTAAAATAGCACTTGGGTATTGTTCCAGGTGACATGCCGTTATTGATGTGATAAACCAAGATTAAATGCATTCTGATTTGAGTTGGAGAGCCCTCGCAAAATATACACGGTGGCAAATTCGAAAAAGCAAATGTATACTATTTATTAGAGGTCATGCACATTTATTGCGTTATATTTATTTATTTGTTTATCTCATTTTTATTTTCATTTCCATTTATCTATTAATTTCGTCCTACTTGAAGTAAACTGATGAGAGGAAAATAAATATCAAGGGTTAAAAATAAAGGGTCGCTCACAGAAAAAGGTGGATCGTAATAGTGCAAATCTAGCTACGTGTATTCTTTCTGCGAAAGAACGCTATTCTCGATCTTATCTCAACACCCCACACTAAATTACCCAAGGAGTGTTGTCGATTACCACGTGCACTGATTCACGCGGATCGTCATGACCGAAACCGGTAATTTAAAAGAACTTAACTGAGAGTTCTCTCCATTAGGTTCGCACAGGTTAGGGCCAGCGTGACGTAAGTGGGTACGGGGGCTTACCTGTACAAACCAATGGGAATCCGACACTCAGACACGACCCCCTCCCCCCCCCCAACCACCCCCCTCCAACCCACCAGTAGTGAGTCAGGTTTGTCTGGTCACATTCTAGCCTATTATATTGTTACGTGACTTGCCTTCCAATGCTGGCTGCGGTGTGTTTGTAAACAAGTCTATGTACTACGCATTTAGTTTCTGCTGCATCACATGGCATGAACAAAAAGAGGCACCCGACCTCCACATAAGGTCGGATAAGGTGACTTGAAATGAAGAAAAGGCAATGATAATACTCTGGGACTAAGGGTGAAATCAAATTCGTTCCATCATGTACATGTGTACATATGCACGTATAGAAAAACTTGCAGATAACGCATAACTTAGACATTTTCTATTTTTTCTTTAAGTCAGCAATTTATGTTAGTGCTGATGTCATTCCCATTCACCCTTACTACGACTAAATCGTTGAAGGTACTATGTACGTATTTGAAAATTTTCCAAAGTCATTTTCGGTCTACATATCCTGCTAAACTCAGACCTTTAAAACTGTAAAAGTACCTGCCATTGATACAGTTCCCTCTGAAATGACCGGCCATTTAGAACTAAATCATTAAATATCACCCTGAGCTTCAGAGATAACTTGCCACTAACCTCTTCACTATAGCCTATCTTCATCGTGTCAAGTTACTTTAAATTTAAATTTAAATTTGATTGGCGGGCGGCGGAGGCAATCGAATGTGGTCAGAGGTAACTTGACACGATGAAGATAGGCTATAGTGAAGAGGTTAGTGGCAAATTATCTCTGAAGCTCAGGGTGTTAAATATATGCAACGATACCAAAATGACCGGGCTTCCTTTGAATTTTGAATGTAATATAATGTATGTATAACTTCAACCCTCGGGGTTGCCATATCTCAATAAAGATTATTATTATTATTATTATTATTATTATTATTATTATTATTATTAAATGAAAAATGGAATAAAGCATCGAATCCAAGTGAAGGGACGGTTCAAGCAAATATATGTGAGTAGGATAAATTTGTCTTTCCCAAAAATCATTGTGTTGAGTAAGTCCCATGTTGAGAACCTTTAAGGTTTTTGCTTATTACTCTTTTACGCGGTGATATCCAGTTCTTTTAATTTATATAATTTCTCAACTGGGGGTCTCATTTTATGTCATCCTTCTTAATTCAGTTTTATGAGGTTATTTTTGTTACATTTTTTTTCTATATAAATTAGTTTTATACTCGGTTATCATTCTCCATCACATGATTAATTGCGTCCTTTCCTTCACGTGCCTTGTGTGGAATGCTGCTGTAGTTTGCGTAGCCTGTGGCAAAGCTAATAATTACGTAGGCAAAATTTTCGCACTTAATTTATCGTGATGACACTTCAGTGAAAAACTCATAATTACCACTGCCATAGCTAATTCACCAATAAACAGGTCTGTTTTTGACATTTACGATCATAATTTCAACAATAACAATTTCGAGCACCTGCTTATTTTTTGTCGACTTTCAATCTATCTCGCGAAAAATTAAGAAATGTCATTTTATTTCCAGGAAGTAATTAGCAATTTCGGTAAATCCTACAATATGCCACGTACTGTGTAAACGGTTGGTTGGCATTATACTTGTATATGACCCCATTTCCAGAGATTAGATCGATCTACTTTAGATCGACCTAACTCCCTGGGGGTTCACGCTAAATAGCTGTCAGCCGGGCAGACACGAAAGTTAATTACCCCCTTACAGCTTGTAGTAGGCGGGACGGACATTTAAACCGGATTATCTGACAGTAATCTAGGGAGACTCCCCGCGGGGATAGATCGATCTAAAAGCTCTGGGAATACAGCCTATGATGCTAAGAATTTCACTACTGAATGTAAACTTCCATGCGGCATTTGTTTTTCTACACTGCAATAATTATTGTTATGTAGGACTATGTAATGATTTTAACACCGAATTCAAGTGCAAGAGCCCCTGACCATAAGACCAACAATATTATATTATTGTTACTTTTCGTGCATTTCAACACGACATACACAGACTAAGCCGAAAAATAAGGAGTCGGACTCATCACGTTGAGCGACGGTTTGTTTGTTGACATTTTGGTAGCTGTGAGTGGCGGGAGACATTTCAGCCAATCAGGTGCTCCCAAGTCGTCCATGTGCTCATGTCATGCCTCGTGTTTTGCATCACACTTCGCAATCCTTCCGCTTTGTTTTGAACATAATATATGCCTACAACCCCTAAATATAGATAAATTATCCATTCATAAATATTCAAATCATATGTAACGTACTCTGATAACTCCACTTTTGTGTATTGGCTGCGGCATTTACTCGTGTTCTATAAAGAATGCGGGGACTATTTGTCTCGTAGTGATATTCGTTACGAGTCCTTTGTTTGACACCGGCACAACATCTCTACGCCATTCATTCAAACTGATTCCATCGAGATAGGCGTAGACATATTTGTTGTCGAATTTTGAATGAATCTGCAGCAGCGATGCCTATCAAAGAAGACAACCAAATACTCAGGGAATACGACACCTCTGTGGGACCATTATTACCAAAAGATGTGGACAATTTGGTCGAGAAATTAAAGGAAAGTTTGAAGCTGAAAGCTCGACACAAACAACAACATGGATACCGACCGACTCCATACTCGAAGCCGGCTTGTATGTGTTGGAGGAAGAAAAATAGAACATGTAATTCACCTATTTGTCGACAATTCAAGGACTCTAATGACGAAAGTGATCCTCATGCAATGCTCAAACAGTTACTTTTAGAGGGAGGACTTATAAAAGAAGCTGTAAAAAGGTTGAAAGTCGGCCATTCGGACGTGGAAAACGAAAATGAAAACGACTTTTCAAATTTATACTTACCTCGACCGTTCCAGCGGTTTGAAAGGCAAAGGCATAATTCATATAACAACGAGGAGTTGGATCTCTGAACAGTTCGATCAGAGCAATAAGGAGACCGACAGAATTCGAGGATAATTCGGTTATCACTAGCATTCGTACAAAGCATTGGACAGCCGGCGAATAATTGGACGATTGCCAAGCACGATTACTACGGAAAAAGTATCTTTCTAGAAAGATCTTAGATGTATGATTGTATTAAAGACTTTCTCAAACTGTTGGCGTGGAAGTAACTATTTGATGCCAATACTATGGGAAGAGTTGAGGCGAGGCCAGTTGCACCTCAACTGGAGAACGTAAACATGTTTATGTTATGAAAACGACGCCTAGGTCGGCGGGTTCACGCGCTAATCACGTGACGTCTGGTAGAGGGAAGTTGACCTGTGGAAATTCCACCGCTGTAAACAAACGTATCGATCCAAAGACTCGGATCATAAAACACTGTTTTCATAACAATCATAATCGCTCATTTGTCGATTATATATGTGTAACATTCATTACCATATGAGTTAAATATGATTTGTTTATGAAAGATGACTCAGTGGACGGGTATAATTGAAGTTAGAAGTAGACTGTGTGACAATTATAAGATCTCAACAATAGATAATTGTATATCTCTTGTTTCGTACGACTTTGTGTATGTACGCTCATTGTTCTCTGCACTTTGGTTGTGTTGGTGAAAGAATTCAATTGTGAATATGGTGGTGTTATATTTCCCCGTTGTATTTCACTTTTTTCCTTTCATTCTCTGGTTAAGAGCGCATACCAAGTTGCATTAGATTCTTACGGAATCCACATCTGGTGCTCCATATTAAATAAATAATTAAACCTATTATTTAGTGATTTTTTGAATCTTGGAAAATTTGAGGCTAACGTTAACAGCCTGTGCTGTATTATTTAAGCATTCGCTAGCAACATCTGACTAACCCTGGACTGTCTGAGTCCTTGATTTGAAGGTCAAATGCCTTACAGCAAATCGTCTTGTACTTTTCCTAGGCCGTAGTGCCTATGATTTTTTCTTTTTGCTGGACGCCGAAAATATCTTTCTCATAAAAAGATGAATAAAAACAACGATTCGGTTTCGGTTGTGCATGTTTTTAGACCGAGTAAAGTTAAACGATTAAATAGACAGATTTCGTGATTATCTGAATGCTCATAGAAATGCCCATATGCTAAGAGGCCAAGTTAATAGGCCAGGCGGTTGTGTGTGGGCGAAACAGATGTCTAGACAGTTTATTTTATCTATCTGTGAATACTCGCTGATTTAATCAGAAACTTATCCAGCCAACCTTAGAAATAAAAACATAAATTAAAGGGATATCAACGCTTCATATAAAATCCCACGCTGAATACATCAACACACAGAAATACTATGAATTCCATTTGACCACAAGAAAGGCGATTATTGCAATTATTATAAAATCTGTGCTTGCTATCGAACCACGAGGGCCTTCATAGCTGGCCACCCTCCGTAGTCTCTTATGAGACCATTACAAAAAACACACTTAAAAACATTTTTGGCTAACTTTGAATGCGGGAACGGTATCATTAACCATTGGAAAATATGGGAAAATTGATGCTTACCCCAGGAAAATCCCTTTTATGGCAATAGATAATGCTGGCATTTTGTCTCTTTGTCACACAGTAAACTTTAAAAATATGTGTATGGAGTGAAAATACCAGAATTATTTATCTACTCAACGTAGAGCCGAAACGGCTAGGGAGTTTACCGCCATGTATATAGTTAATTTCACACGTGATATTCCGTGTCTCATTCGTAGCATGTATTTTAACCTGTCATTTCAAATTTCATAGGCGTTGGAGTATTGCTGTTGTCAAACGGCATAAAAGAATTCGTTGCAAAGTACAGCAAATTTCGATTTAAGTCCGTAGTGCTAGCGTTGGGTGAAACCGGTTGGTTTGTGTGTAAGCGAAGAAACCAGAAAATCGGTTTTCTTTTGCCTGATTTTTTTATGTTCTCCAGACTCATAACGGTGGCTGGGTTTTGCGTTATCTGTCGTATTATGCTTCAAAACAAAGGGAACTTATGTGGGCCAAGAACTCCAGCGTTTATGAATAAATAATTTAGTAGGTAATGATGACAAAATAATTTACGTCACGTCTTAATCATTTTACTTTTTAGCATGGGTAATTAAATTTATTATTAATTTATCTTTATTTGATATTTATTTATTTATTTATTATTATTATTATTATTATTATTATTATTATTATTATTATTATTATTTTTTGCGACAGAATCAGAAAAGAAAAATGTAGAGATGCATGTAGACAGTAGCGACATGAGTCAGCAGAGTGCAGTTATTATCAATACAAGTCTACAGTGCAGATTATACAGAGTAACAAAGCGACGGATGTGGTAGACCAGCACAATATTACAAGTACGCATATCTTGAGCCCTACAGTAAGGGCCGTATATACAGGGGCGGATCCAGGATTATTTGAAGGGGGGGTCCTTGTTTTTTTTTTTTTTTTTTTTTTTTTTATTTTTTTTTTCGGGGGGGGGG
>NW_019775527.1:105424-128852 GCF_001039355.2 Lingula anatina
GGGGGGGGGAATAAGCAGTTTTCCAGGATACGCACTCAAACTTGAAACATGAATCTGGAAGGCGTATTTATATGCACTATTACCATAAGTCATCTTGGGCGAGCAGGTTGTAACCTTGGACCATTAGGAATAACATGTTTTTACCGTCTCAAAGTTATGCAAATTTGGATAAAATGTGGTCACGGTTTTCTATAAAGTATTACAAGTTTAATTAACGCTTTTAGGTCGTACACGTGCGACCAAGCACCAAAAGTCCCTAGAAGTCAAACACAGCGCTTACTACATATTCATGAATTCCTCCATGTTTGCATTAATCCATTCATTCATCTAACCACCAATTCCTATTACTTGATTAATCAAAAATAATTTAAATAAATGTTGTATAATTATCCAGCTAGTTACGGTATAATTATCAACCACTGCGTGGGCATTCCGTCAAAATATTTTCCAAAATTCTGACCGTATTGAAAAAAGGGAATTAAGGTGACTCAGTAGACTTTAGCTAAAGCAGTAAGCAGTTATATCAAGTGCCGAGTTTTGAGATGATTTATTCCTAGTCAAGCAATGCTTTGACGTGTAGTTACGCGTATAAAGGTGATGCTCATTAAAAAGTACGGCCCTGCTAATTATTACTCGAGGTCACCCAGACGATGAGATAAAAAAAAAACTCACTGCAAGCACAGAATTAGTCAGAGGAATAATTGTAAATAGCTGGCGAAAAAAAAATCCCTCTACAGTACGTCCATGGTAGACCACGTCACAAAACAATGCAATAAATTTGTGGTATATATTTGACGGAATATATTTGGCAAAATTGATATTTTTTACGACAGGCTGACATGCTGGTGTCGTCCTGGCCATGTGCATTTTTATACCAATGAAGCTTTCCGTGTAATCCACATGTTCTTTCTTCGAGATTGTCTCAATAAGATCATTATCAGGCAAATACGAAATTACCTTCCTCAATCCAAGAGCTTTTGCTTTCGCTTTGTCCACCAGTAGCATCTGCGGACACAAAGGGAGAAGGAATGTCTTCCCTAATCTTTAACTTCCCTAATTTCTAGAGCATGTATACGAATCTAGGCTGAAATTTTCGCGTCTATGCATGTGCTACCCCTACCAGCTTTAGGTAAAACCCCAGGTAAGCATATATGGCAAAAACAAAAGTGCGTGGATTTTCCCAAATAAACGTAGGTAAAACATCGGTTTCATGTCATAAGTATTCGCCACATAATGTGACATGTAATGCGTGGAAATTTTTAATTATCTCTGGAATGAGCTCGAGCTTACAGGAAATTTCAAAATAAATGGCGTCACGTGTTTTTAAAATCGTCGTAACAATTATTGTATTCTTCATTTTGCCGAATAGAAACTCTCCAGAACGAGACACACTTCCTTGTTAAAAAGACCCAGGTAGTTTCGGTATTTATAGGGACATCTTCCGGGTTGGCTGATTCAGTCAGTCATAAGTTTGATCTGTTTCGTCTGTGCGGGTTATTATTGACTATCTATTGGGACATATCATTATAGGCCAACCTTAAATTGTGCCTCTCATAGGACATGATGGCTTTCTTGGCGAGTAACATCGCAGTCATTATCATTGTTGGGCTGATTGGGTGTGTCAAGGTAGGGGAGGCAGTCAATCCTGGCTTAAAAGTGAGAATCACCCAAGTTGGACTTAACTTTGGTGAGTAATCTTTTCATGTGGCAGGCAAATTAGAAATGATGTAAACACCATTTAATTTGGTATAGTGTGATTCAAGATTCGCGATAGGTCAAAGTGAAAGACATGGGTTTTCACTGCTGCTTAGCACAATATTACCTAGGTAGCCTACTAGATTTTGGTATTGACAGCTTGATCTTGATTTCATATATATAACCACGTCAGTAATAGTAAAGCTGTAAAGCTAACACATGGAAAGGTATAGCGAGTAAGCTAGCTTTATAGTGCCCTGACACGCAGGGTACACAATATGCACTACGCCGTTATAAAATCAATTGCGGTAGTGACGCTCCTTGAACCTCAGGCGCAATTTGCTCCTCTGGGTTAATTTGTTTGTACATATCTTGTTGTTCTATATTTTCTAATAGTTTTTCCCGGATGATTTTGACTGTAAAAGACGACCGCTTATTTCAAAATGAAAATGAAAATAAATGCTGATAATTTCTCCTTATTACTTTCGTATGGAGATGAATTCGCTAGTATATAACTCTATTGACAAATTCTATGCATCGGTTCTATTTATTGAAGAAAATGATACAGGACACAGTTAAGAGAGCAGTCTTTGTGAAATGAATTGAATATATAGAATAATGAAATAAGAAAAAAAACGTAACTTGTGCGTTGTGAGCGATCGAGACATGTAGATCACGACGTCTTTCGACCAGACAAAAGTCATGTCGATAAAAAAAAAAAATCATTATTTCAAATCTCAGAATAAATTCATTGTATCTTTTTACAGCTGAGAAGTCACTTGTAGACAACTTAGGTCGCAAGATCGCAGGGACCCATATCGATGACCAGCATGGGACGGCAGACGTCGGAATTGGGAAGATCGATTATGATATTACGAAGTATACTGCTCTCTCTCTCTCTCTCTCTTACAACGCAAAGGGTCACAAACATTTCACGCCATTTGGTTTCAATTATAAAATCGAAATAAATGTGTAATATTCTATCACTTTAGTAAGGACCTGCTATCGACACTGAAAGAACAGTGCACTTCTGCTCGTTTTGACCATGTTCCACTTTATTTATTTTATTGATAACGAAAATTGAAATTTCAGTCTCCAGATAACAGCATTCAATCGCCCCCAGTCTCATATGTCAGTGTTACCCGGAAGTGGACTGGGGTGGCGGACATCTGGGGGGCACATTCAACTTCATGGAGACTGGAGATACAAAAGTCGCGGATGGTGAGTTCAAAGACGGTTGTCTGAAATGCCACAACAGTGGCGGATTTAGAAGGGGGGGGGGGCGACGGTGAGGGGGGGGGGGGGCAGGACCGGGGGTGGGGGGGCTGCGGACCCCCCTTCAAAAAATCCTGGATCCGCCCCTGCACAAGAAGAAAATTGAAATCATTTAGTTGTTTAAACGTATCGGTTGGCTGTTTAGTATTTCGTTGACTTTCAAATCTTTCTATTTTTTACTTTGTGGATAGGTTATTTTTGTCAAAGGCGGTGTTTGTGGTTAACAACCTTTTTTATAATTTATATAAAAATATCATTATTGCTTGTAAAGAATGAAATAGAAGTCTTATATTAGCGAGAGATGCTGATGAATAAATGTTAAAAAAATCACGGGCACGGATATCGTACACGTATTTTAACGCAGTACTTTAAATGAATAGAATAAACGAAGAAAGCGGAATTAACTTTGGATATTAAGAGAAAAGTATTAAAAATGACCAGGTCTGTTTCATAGTGCATTGAGCGCCAATAAGTCGCTAGCTATGCCTTTGAGTTGACCTTCAATGTGTTATTGTTTGTGTATATTCACAACTATTTAATAAATATATCAATACGCCAGTTTCTTTCTTTTTTTTTTAATCACACATTTTTTTTTTTTTGCCAATTTATAACAGGATTAAAATCAGCGACCATGGTTCGTTCGACATTTCAGTTGATGGTATTGACTTCCAGCTGGCTGTTGGTCTTGGTATGTCCATAAACTTGTCTCTCCCTCTTGTTTGTTATCTGTGTCTGTCTGTCTGTCTGTCTGTCTGCCTGTCTCTCTGTTTGCTCTAGATCTCTATCTAGGCCTTCTAACATAGGCGTGAAGGTACATGTACGTGTATATACTGATATACCCAGGTTAATTTCGTGTGATTAAATTCCATGGACAAATTTAAGATAAATATGATTAACAGCGTACACTTTGAAACATTATACATACCTTTTAATCCACCACAGGTAAAGATTTCAACGGCAGACCAAGCATTGCCGTGAGGCAGTGCAATGCCGGTCTTGGAAGCGTCCGTGTCACACTCCACGGAGGCGCCAGTTGGCTGTACAATCTGTTCCGTGGCTCCATTGAACGTCCCATTAAGGAAAAAGTTAGCAGCTTGGTACGTAGTTTACTACTCACGACAGCCTTCTTTGATGTTTCAGCGAGAATAGGCGGACAATACTCTTAAATCGAAATGGATTTATCCAAAACATGCTTTCCTTTGTTACTTTTACTAACTTTTTTCCCTTAAAATGGAATAATATATAAATACTCGTTTATGTTCTGCTTAAAATACCAGAACTATAATAAGTTGTACATATAGGCCTATTGCTTTTTCTGTACCTGTTCTTTGACTTAAGGTAAATTTCCTCGTATCTGCCTTGCCATCGAAAAAATTTAACGGCGTTTATAAATGTAGCTCTGCGTTTTTCCTTTCAGCTCTGTCCCGCCGCGAGAAAGGAAATCGACAACAACGCAGAGAGACATTTAGCAAACTTAAAAGGTACGTCTACCATCATTACGGTTTGTCAACACAAACCTAGATCTAAAATATTGATGAGAAATATGTAAACATCTTTTTTGCTATGAGCAGTGCATTGGATTTTTTTATGCGTGCAATATTTTGCATGTTTTATCTTCAATCTAATAAACAAATAGGTTTGATAAAGGGGCGTCAACCAAATGATAAATACATGAAGTTGTATGCATAGTCTAATTAGTGAAGTCGAACAAGAACGTCATATTTATATTTGATGCCATTTTACTAAATTAAAAGTACATTAAAGACGTTCTCCAGAAAAAAAGCTTGAAAGAGCCTTTCCAACCACCTCTTTGCATTTTAAACGGGGCTTATTTCTGTTGCCTTGTGATAAAATCACTTGTAAGAAAATATATTTTATATAAATGTGCCACCTTATATTAGAGATATGTATAAGATATAAGCATAAATTATATTGTTTATATATATTAATTTTATTTATTTATTTATTTATTAAAGTGACCACCAAAGTCGGTAATGACCTTGAACTAGACTACCGCTTGATTCAGCCGCCACAGTTTCATACTGGTTATGTGGAGTCCTTTCACAAGGTGAGACATGTGACGTCATTTCATTTATGTGACGTCATGTGCAACCTCTTTTGTCTTGCAGTCTGTCCTCTCGAAACGCAATTCTAGACATGTAATCTGCAAACACTTAAGTTTTAGGTGCACACTGCCATAGGCAAAAATGCTAAGACAAAATCGGCACGCTTTTGCACCTCACTACTTCATGTTTTGTTAAATACTGGGCCTACAAAATACTGAGGCACGCACATGCTTTCTATGGACGTACACATTTATGCACCATCATATCGTAGGAAATTGCTGAACAAGTATATAGAACACCATACTTCAACATTTAGGCCCTATCAAATAAAACAAGGAAAAAATATAAATTGGTGAATAAAGTCCAGTGATAGTTATTGTGATTTGTGTAGCGTTATTATGGAAAACATTACAAATTTTTGTTAAAGGGATTATTGAGGTGGACCACTGATAAGACTGACCCGCCCGTGGAGGCGCCGGACATGCCGGAAATAGCGAGCAGTACCCGGATGGTGTACGTCCAGATGTCGGAGTACGTCATGAACACGGCTGGATACGTATTACACAAACATGGCCTGCTGAGATATTACCTGACTAGTATAGACGTAAGTATGTGTGTGTTAGCGCACGCGCACGCGCGTGCGCGCATGCAAGTGCATCTGTGTGTTACCATACCGGTATTTGTATCCATCGGGTGGGTGGGTGGGAGGTCCACGGTGTTGGAAATAGAACAGATTTAAAATTGACCAATCTAGAAATGAAAATCACAATATGTTCTCAGCTTGTACATTTTTTAAGTTTTGCAGTTGCTGTACACATTACCTTCTCTTCAGGTTCCTGAAGATCAGCGCCACTACTTCAAAACCAGTTGTGAGGGAGAGAAAACTTGCATGGGAAGAATAGTGCCCCAGGTAAGGACTCAGATAGCAAAGTCAGATCCAGGGGGCTTGCGTGGGGCACTTTCAAATTTGATTTATTTTTTATTTAATAGTCCCTTCATTTTTACAAAAGGGTAAAGTGAGTCCCTCTAAGAAACATGTTTCATATAATATATATGTTTCATTTCCATTTTTGGGGACTGGGGACTGGGGATACAATTTTTTCGTGCCTTCCATTTTTATATCTCCTGGTTCTCTCGCATTATAGATACACTGTTAAAATTAGTCTTCGGAAAGTATCAATTTTACTTGGTAAAATGAGAAAGATAGTCCTCCGCACGAAGATCGTCACAATTTCTCATTGGAGAAAGAAACGGCTGTGAAATATTATTATGTCTGTCTGTAAAATTAAACAAACTGTGGACGAAGTTACTTTTTTTGTCTTTATAGCAGACTACAAAATGTTATTTCTTTGATATTTGATATACACCACAGGTCGGCGAAAAGTTCCCCAACTGCACCGTATCTATGGACCTGCGGACCACGGAGCCCCCAACCCTCTCTGTGACGGCTGGGAAAATCTCGGGACACTTTCGAGGAGATATGCGGTTTTATGTGAAGCACCCGGAGCAGCCGAAAAACATTTACGTGTTCACAGCTTTGTCGGTAATTTGATTAGTTATTTGTTAATTTACTTACCTATGTATCTGTTTATTTATTTATTATGTTAATTTTATTGAATTTTAGATTTATATTATTCAGTTTTGCTGTAATTGATGTCACATTTTCCGCCCTGTTGCAACATGTAAATGAAGTGAACCTTAAACACTGTAATCCACGTCAAAGTCATTCCAAGACAGTATAACAATTGCACGAAATCACAATCCTAATGTAATGAATACATAATGTAAGGTTTATGACAGGTGTTGGAAGTACCTAGTTACTCACGCTATCAAAGTTGCTTTGTCATAAGAATGCCACAATTTACAGGGTGTTTTGAATGCTGGGCGGATCAAATTAATTTATTTATTAAACACGCAAACATAAACGGATGTCAGTTTATCTGAAATTATGACTGTACTGAGTTATGAATCAAATGTTTATGAGGCCTGAATGTTTGTTTGATGACTGTCACGTTTCTTATTTACTTTAGACGCTGAATGTATCTCTGAATATATCTGTGCGCGGAGACAATCTTGCGGCCAATGTGGGGCCTTCACGGTGAGTGCCTGACAAAAATTAGTTCCATATGATATGAAACATTTACTTTCGAATTGTGGCCGTGTTAAAGTCGAAACAATTTTGTTGTTTTGATTCGTTTTCAGCCTTAGTTTAAACCGTATGTATAGTGGATTTTAACTTTAATTAACTTTTCTGCATCACAGGAAAGTTCAGACTAAAATATGTGTTCGAATTGATCTAGATGCTTGAAACATGTACATTATTAGCACCGGAGTTCAATAAAATCTCACAGTTTCAGACGCACATGAAGCCCGAACGCTTTGTCATACGTAACTGTGTATTTTTTTTCAAAGAGAATCTAATTACACATTAATATTTTCTTGTTTTCAGGATACAGTTCGATGTTAAAGACAGCACTATCGGCCCGATAACGGTATGTCAACGTGTATTCCCTCTAGTAGCCTAAACATGTATTTTAAGTTGGCAGGGGGGATGCTGGTGGGTGGCTGTTGATTTTAAAGTACTCAACGGTGACTACTAAAATGGTTTGAAATAAATGTTTAATGTGAACCAGAATCTTTTAACTGAGAGAAGTATTTGAATTAAAATAGAAAAAAATAAGTACCGATGAAACTCATCAGTGAACTTGATCGTAAACGAGCGGGTTGATTTCCCGGTGGTCAGTTCCCAAATATCCGACGACTGGTCCATGTTCCGATGATCCGGTAACCCGACTGTCCAGCAATTTGGTATTACTGTTCCAGAGATGTTTATTCGGGTCTTAATATTTGTTTCTGGCTTTTTACTTTTAGACCAAAGGATTAGACTTTGTTGCAAACATCATTCTCAACTCGTTCATCAGACCAAAGCTTAACGGTATGTAGGGCCTGCATGTTCAGGGAACACGTCTTTGTAATAGGCCCCTATATATATATATATATATATATATATATATATATATATATATATATATATATTTGCTTTTCTCTTTGGTGTTTCTCAAAGTAGTGTATGTTTTAATGGGAATAATATCTAATTTTAATTTAAAAATTGAAATTTTGAGAAGAACAAGTGGTGCACTTGTATACTTAGACTATTAGTTCATTTTTTTATCTTGTTAAGTTACCTAGATGTCACACTTCATTGCATTGCATTGTATCGTGATGTTAAAAAGAGCAATGTGTAATTTTTATTGCAGATGTTGGAAATCGGGGACTACCAATTACAAAATTAGACAACGTCAAACTTGTGAACCCGAGTGTGGAACTAATGCAGGTATGGTTACTGACATTATTATTATTATTATTATTTATTATTATTTATAATTATTTTTATTATTATTATTTAAAGCCTTTAATTTGCAAAATTAATGCAATCATTAAATGGAAAATCAAAAATATATTTTCGTCACTGGTGTCCATGTCCGTTCATTTCTTTTCAGAATTCCGTTGTGATCGCTGCGGATGTGGCGTATCTGTAGTCCGCACAGAAGATTCGGAGGACTTTCATTGGATAAATCCAACGTCCAAGCACCAGTTTTATTTTATTGGTCGTCAATGTCAGATTTCTTTCACCAGTGACAGTATCAATGCATTTCCACAACTTTGTGCGACTTTGTTTTTAACAGTGTATTTACGTTTTTATTACCACGAATGCACTTGATATTCAAAGTTCTACCTATATGACAAGCATTTTTAAAATATTCATATGGCCTATTTAAAAACAAACTTTTATATACAGAAATTGTTTTTGTAATAAAATCTTTTTTCTCTCCAGAACTGTATTGTGCTCTAAAAAGCGTAGTGAGTAGGTGCTTTACAAAACACAGATAGAACGTTAAAATACTTGCGTTAATATTCGGACGGATTATATTGTTTAACGATCTTCGAAGAGTCATCGACTAGAATTTTGTAAAAAAAATAATAATAATGATTCATATACTGTATACAAACTTAACGGAATGACCATGTTATAACGCAAATTTCCGTTCACAGTCAATATTCGCGATTCAGCCACAAATCTGTTTTGTTGTGAGCTAGGGTCCAAGATAGATATTTTGGATTCTAGCTATGAGTAACTACATATCCTGGCGTTAATGTCTAAATGTGCCCATAAAATATGGCACATGCACGGGTGCTGAGCTATTAAATGTCCCTATTTTAGTGACATTTGGTGAACCGCCCGATGGCCCGATGCATAAAATTGAAACGTTCAAACGCAAATGCATTAACCTTTACTTAAATGGGGGGAAGGGGGGGGGTAGGGGGGGGGGTTCTGAGTGAGAAAGTCTATAAAAAGACAAGCCTGCGAGGACCGGGAACCGACTGCTTGAAACAATATACTCCATCGCAACACGCCGTTGACCTGTTTTCTTTCCCTACGCTTCAGAAGAGCGGATTTCCTGGATCCACATTTTGATATTCAGTCGACTTCGTGCCATTGCGTTACTAATCATTCATTAAAATGTCAGAAGCGCATTATTTTATATCTCCCTAGGTTGGCGGTTGGGGTAAGTGAGATGCCCTTATAAAAAAAAATTGTCATCGAACGCAGATCGACTGCTTGGCAGACATTCATCGTAACCCTTCCAACTTTCACGCACGACATGCAGGGGACGAGATGCTCTTGTCTTATAAATACTGTATATGAATCCTTCTATAATGGGGATATAATTTGCTGTTGAATAAACTAAACGTGGTAGATCATGAAAGCACATCAAATTGCCGAAATAACTTATTGATTTGTCACAATTTTGGATAAAATAGTGTACAATAAAGGCAAGTTCTTTTTTTTTTTAAACAAGTCGTTTGGATAATTAACTGTTTTTCTACTCTTGATACTGGGGAAAATTCTTTTAGAAATACATTGCTGATGGACTTATTCAACGCCTTTCTCTCCTATTTTAGATATCAAATTAAAAAAAAAATGAATAACCAACTAGTTGTCTCAGATTGTGTTGGGAATACATCATTCATGAATATGGATTCATAATAGGCCTACTTGAAAAGTTGAAGCAATACACCGGAACAGAAATGGAAGTCCGCTAGGCACCGTAGTCCACTTTCCTTTACTTTGTACAGGTGACATTCGTCCCATATACTAACCTCAATATTTCAACTAAAGCTAACCTGTACTACATGTAATCATACGGGAGCCCGGACTTTCATTCCTAGGACTTCCATTCCTCTTGCGCTGGTGCTGTAGCTTATGCATTAGTTGCGCTGTCATGTCGCACCTGTAGCACTCTGGCAACGACATCCGGGTATTTTGACAGTTGCGAACAAGACAAAATGGCGCAAGCATTATTCGAGGCCCTGGCGAGTGAGTATAATTTTATTTAAAATAAGATGGATTGATCACCATGATTTGAAATCCACAAATATTAAAGAGATTGGACTGTTTTATCATTTTGTGTATTTCACGTGGCCCAGAAGAAACCTTTAAACTAGCTTTGCTTTAAACAATCCACAAAGCGGCAAGATATGAAGGAAATCGTAAAATTTATTTGAGAAGGTCATTTTTGCGGGTATAATCTACGAGATAATGACAATTCAGCGCAATGGCGTTCGATTTTACTCATGTCCACGTTTGATTGATAGTGCAGAAAAATAATTTACGGGGACAGATCAGTAGATAAGGACAGTCAATTCGTCGGAACAGCCGGGGTGGGAGTGAGAGAACGGCACAGCGATAAACAAGACGTGACGGTCGGTTTGTTCTCACACCGGCGAAGAAAATACGATAAAAGTGTTCTGACTTTGATTACATACCATTTTCACACGGCTGTCTATGTCTGTGCTGCGAAAATGTTCACATGGCATCAGTTTAAATTTACTTCTGAATGTTGTGGATTTTGCAGTCATTTCCCCCCCCTTTTCTATTTTAGTCAAGCTTCAGTGTTGGCTGTTGCTTTCTCATAACTTTACTGCTTGATCATACTTGTGGTCCCAACCTACAATACAGGCCCTTCTCGGACTTTAAGACAAAAATTGCAGATGGATTAGTTTTCATTTTTTAAATCAATTTTTTAATTTAATTTTGAGGGGGAAGTCATATCCCCCTTTTTTTTCCCCCATCATATGCAAAGCAGAAGGGGTAGAAGCTGAATGAACTTACTAGTTTTCATTGTCTTGTTTATGATTGTCTTTACAATCTCAACTTAACAGTCTCAAGTTTACAAATTAATTCGAAAGTAAAGTGAACCCGTTGTCCAAACATCAAACCCTCTAAACCCTCTGTAAGTTTTGCAGTTTCATTAATTTCTCAAAGGACAGAATTTATTTTTTAACCTAGAGGCAGAATTAATTCATGTTAATTGGCTTTTAAGTCTTAGTTTTCATATTTCTTTCAATAATCTATGTCACTGCATAAAAGTAACATCTTTTATAAATATCAAAACTTCAACTCCCATTTACTGTAGAACCCATCCCATCATATTAACCCCCCAAAAATATTATTATTATTATTATTATTATTATTATTATTATTATTATTATTATTATTATTGATTCATTATAACTTATAGGTTAATGATAGCACAAAGAATGTGACTGTCCATTTTCCCAAGTGGGAGAAGGTGGACTTAATATCATTAATTGTTATGTGCCATTTCATTCTTTGGAACTGGCTAGAATCAGGGTTAGAAAGTATAACAAAGTTTTTAAGGACTCCAAGATAATATGATTATTGCATTTCTTCATCTCATAAGTTAGTGATATATATATATACCTCCTAATATTAATAGATTCCATAGGTTAAAACTTAAGCATGAGAGATGCATAATGTTAATAGTTTCTCCCTTGGCACATTCGATAGAGATCACAATATGCCTTACAATAGGTGCGCTAAAATGATATCAAATTAAATCTTGAAAGAAGTACAGAAATTTTAAAAACTACGGCAATCTAGTCCTCACCCACCCTGAGCTTCAGGGATAACTTGAACCTTAAACACTACACCATACCTTTACTGTTTCAAGTAAGTCAGGGTGGTCTTCACCTATTTTGTTATAAGAGAAACCTTTAAAAAAAAGAAACAAATCTAAATGTCAATTTCTTTGTTGTTTCCAGATGGGGTGACCATGGACAGTCAGACTGCTCTGGCTGTCCAGTCATTGCTGGAGTCCCAAGGAGTCGCCGAGGCAACATCACAACAACAGCAGCAGGTGCCTGGTAAGTGTAGAGTCATGGGGGGGGGGGGGAGCACTTTTGTTGCCATACAAGCATTGGTTATTTCTATGAAGGGTTTTCCCAGCGACCTGTCCAGCCATCATTTGGACAGCCGCCAACATCACCAGACAGTCTATAATTTCAAAGACGGCTGGACGTTTTTTTTGGAAATATGAAGGCTTTAGGCACACTTTGACTCCCTGAAACTTTGTAGGAAATTACTAGTGGTAATTCTGGACGGCCTGTATCCACAGTTCTGGGAAAAGCCCTCAGCTGTTTCCATACAGTGCTCGTTTCTCAATCAATGTCTGCTTTAGCTTATAAGTTCATTCACTCGTTATTGTTATATTGTTTATAAAACTGCAATATTGGATGTGTTTTCTAATCAGTGTTTTTGATTTAAATAAATATTAATTATTTACCCCTGTTAACTGAAGGACCTCTGGGATACTTTACTAGTACTTGCATTTGATTTTAATAACCAAAGAATAGCCAGGGAATGTTTCAATGATTCAAGAATCAGAAACATGTTATTATCAAAGATACATTTTTTTTATCTTTGAAGGAGATGGCTAAAATTTTTCTTATCTTTTTATAGTTGAAGAAGACGACATGTTCCAGTGTGGGAAATGCAAGAAGCAGTTCAACTCCCTGTCAGCATTTGTCAGTCACAAACAGGTGCGCTGCTCTCCACAGCAGGTCAGCCATCGGCCCACACAGCTCCCTGGGACCAGCCATAACAGCGCTTTTACTGCTAATGTGCAGCACACTCTGAATAGACAAGTGAGTTTTTTTCTCGCCCGTTTTCAGCATACAAAAGTTCATGTCTTTGTGTAGCTGTTTCTGTGGAAATGAGATGTGGCTTAGTTTTTTTTTTTTTTTTTTTTTTTTTTTTTTTTTTTTTTTTTGTGTGTGTGTGGCAATTTTCTCTTTTTTTTTTTAAGTAGGACCCAAATTCCCATTCATAAGGCCACCAAGCTGTTATTCCTACTTTAATTTTTACAAGCCAAATCATATCTGGAAAATAACATGTATTGCAGTTAAAGATAAATATTCTATGTCATGTGACCATCATGTGACTGTTAAGTTTGCCACCTTTCAGAACCAGTACAGCACAGTTCCTCCCTCCCCTCTTGCTCAGCTCAGCCAGGGTATGGTACTCACTGATGAACTGATGACATTCAACATAGATCAGGCTTCCCTGCAAGTGGTAAGTCCCTAAAGTTTTTTTTTTTTTTATTTGACAAATTTGACAAATAAACATTTTGAGACACACAAAGACAAACTTCTTTTTTCCCAAATATGGGACATCAGATTTTGGGAGCATATCATAATGTTTCATACAATTTTGATTATCATGGGTATGATCAGTGTAAAAGGTATCACTTTAAGCTGACAATGATAAACTCTTTTCTCCAGGGCACCAGTATCCAGGGTGGTGGTTTTGGCAGCCAGGTGACCCCCCAGCTGACCTCCTCCAGAAGTCTGACCGTCACCCCGGTGTTTGGGACGGTCAGCACAGCAGGTGTCTTCTCCAGTAATAACTCTGCCTTTACCAGCACAATACCCTCTAATCAGATCCAGACCATTCAGGTGAGGGATAAAATTGCATTTTTTTTTTCATTTATTTACATTATTTTTTCACTCTCCAGGTGTTGTATTTTCTTTGAGTGGCTATATTGTTATTCTCTTATGTGTAAATAAGCAAATTTACATGACTTAATTTGTTACAATGGAATGTAAGTGCAAAAGTTATTTTTAAAATGTACACATGAAGTGATAGAAAAAGTCTTCTGATATAAAAGCTTGCTAAAAATTTAAGTGCATGAGAAAGATGTCATCAAAGTTTGTTTCTGCTGAATTTTTTCAAAAAACAACTGAGACTGTCCCCTCCCCTTCTTCAGCTGCAATGCCAACTTTTTCCACATATCTACGAAGCTTCAGTTGGATATTCTTCCAAAATTTATTAAAAACCTAATTTAAATTATAAATAACATTTCCGTAAGATTTTCTCAACAGCAGTCTGAATATCTGAATCCCTTATATGTATATAATTGATAATATGAATCAAGTTCTCTGTTGTTTTATACAGATTCAGCAAGTCCCAGGTCAGTCACTGTCTCAACAACAGCACTCTCCAACACAGCAACAACAACAGCAGCAGCAACAACAACAACAACAGCAACAGAGTATCATCAACCAGAATGATGGCAGATCCAGTAGTCTCATCACTAAGACAACTTCCAGGGGTAAGGACCTTGTTATATACATCTGAGCCTGGTTTCATCAACACTGGATAGCCTTATCCATTGGATGAAATTGTTATCCTGTGGTCAGTTATCCTGTGGGTAAAATAATGTTTTCTAAACCCTAGGGCCCAGTTTCATCAACACTGGATAGCCTTATCCATTGGATGAAATTGTTATCCTGTGGTCAGTTATCCTGTGGGTAAAATAATGTTTTCTAAACCCTAGGGCCCAGTTTCATCAACACTGGTTAGCGCTATCTTCTGGATAGCACTATCCATTAGATAAAATTGTATTCCTTTGGGCAATTATCCTGTGGGTAAAATAATATTTTCTAAACACTAGATATTTATTATAGTTCCTGAAATTGCTTTCCAGTTGATATAAATGGTAGGTTTCCTCAGGATAACTGTCCAGAAGCCTGTATTAACTTTACCCTAAAACTGGGCAATGGTAAAGGCTTGATCATTTCTACGGGAGAAATTGTGAATTTTACAGATAATGCATTTTTGAAGTAATAAATTCTTCAAATTTAGTTGTAGCAACTCTATTGAAAAGAAGACTACCTAATAGTCCTATTCTATATAGTAAAAGCACCAGTGTGCTACACAGAAATGTAGTTTTAATGATTCAAGAATTATGTACCTTAAAAATTGATAATTTTTACCCGAAGAAGTGGACAAGCCATTGTCGTTACCAGTGATATCAGCTAATATCGCTAACAATCTGAATTGCAGTGATATCCCAGCTGTCAGGAGTGAAGACCAGTTCAACCAATGGGATGGACATGATCACCGTGGTTACAGACCAGGACGAGATCCAGGCTCATCCACAGATACTGCCAACACTGAAGAGGAGAACCAAGGGAGGGGGAGGGGGTAAGGGAGTGACGGTGGAGAAGAGAAGTGCTTATGTGAATGTGTGAGCATGTTCAGAACAGCCAACTAACAGATCTGCTGATGAAATATTGTGACCCGCTAAAAAGCTTGTAGCTTAATTCCTGATTAGACACTGAATGGATTCCCTCGGTGATTTCGCAACAAGTGGGTGGGCCATATTTGATCAGTAGGTCTTTTAGTCTGCTGTTCTAAATGCTGTGTGTGTGTTTTATATATTATATAAGGAAGAGAGGGTGATATTTTGTGTTAAGATGAAGCAAAGTCAGTTATTTATTTTCAAGATGCGATGAATTAAATTGTTTATAAATTTGGTTGGATTTTTATTTCATTATTTAAGCAAGTTGTATTATTTTTGAAAAACTTATCTATGCGCGCACATGCCAGTATGTATATATGAGTATGTATGTATGCATGAATATTTATCAATATCTGTATTTGAACATCAGGTTTAGAAGATAACTCTCCTCGTAAGAAGCTCAAGTGCCAATACTGCGACAAAATGTTCTCCAAGAACTTTGATCTGCAGCAGCACGTGCGCTCACATACGGGAGAGAAACCTTTTCAGTGTATCGTGTGCGGACGCGCATTTGCACAAAAGTCTAACGTCAAAAAGCACATGCAGACCCATAAGGTAGGGGAGGGAGTTCAAAGCATTTTTCACTCTTGTCTAATTGGTCTGATGTATTCTGTAAAAAGTTGTATTATTGTAAGCTAATAGTCAAATTGTAGAATGCAAAATTTAAAATTTTTATTCATAGTGGTGTATATCAGTTAAACATATAACTCCATATAAACGGGAGCCCAAATTGATCACGACCCTGTTGTGTTAACTGTTCTTTTTCCAACACTTCCAGGTCTGGCCCAGTGGCTCTAGCGGCACACTACCCAAGCAGCCACCACCACAAAACCTTGTGATAGTCACGGAGGATGGAGAATCTCAGACAGTTGTCAACTCAGGCAGCACCGAACATGATGACAACCAACAGCCCTATGTGGTGAGTATCAACGCAGGCATTACGGAGGCCACCACAGATAATACATATTTGGTAAGTGACTGCGAGAGCATGCTGAAAGGGCACGTTGCATGCACGCATGTGTGTGTATTTGTGTGCGCGCGTTAATGCACTCGTTGTGTAAGTGTTGTGAAATTGTGTTGCTTTAGTTACTACTACCCACTGCCTACTTGAACCTGACAGTAATGTTTCTGGTATGTATTTCCTTGTGTTTTTATATGTGTGTGAGTGCATGTTTATAAGCACCTGTTTTTATTTTTAACAAAACTGCACATGGCATGCTTAATTTTTTAACAGAAGAGGGTAAGACAAGTCTAATTATTTAGTCTTAATAATATATAGGTGAGTAATTAATCCTCTTGCCTCATGCCAACATGCCCAATGCTACAGATATTGTTTTTTGGCTTTGGGAAAGGAAAAGAATTTGAAAATTAGGAATTCATCAAAAATGGACAAAACATTAGACATGACCCTTAGGTGACACAAAGTTATATACTTATTAAGGGCAAACTGAGGGTGTGAGAGTTTTGTTTTGAAATCTGTCAGTTAATACCTTATTGTATTGAATTGATGGAAAATAAACATTTTTTCCTTTTTCTAAAGGCAAAGTATTTTTTTTAATTTACACACGTGAGAATTGATGTGTTTCCACATATTAATATTTTTATTTGTTTTTGTGTCAAAGCATCCGTCTTTTTCTTTTATTCTTTCAGTTTTATAGTTCCCTTTCTTAGGTTGTTGCATGATATATCAGTAAAACTTAAATTATAACATTGTTAATGTCTTGGCCAACTCCAGTACATTTCATGGTTTAGTCTAGCTAGGTAAAGTTCTCACAGGTTATTTGGAATTTTAGCTAAAACAGTAGTAAATAAGACTACAAACATCAGACAATTTTCAGTATTTTAATTAAAGCCATCCTAAATTATTTCAGCCATTCATATCACATTTTTAAAAAATTAAATAATTTAAAACCTAACTGATTCGTTCACATTATGTCACTGTTCCAGTCCCCAGCACTGGGTGCGGGCGGGGATAACTCCAAAAGTGGCCTTCAACCCAAGGTGGAGATCATCATAGACAACTCCTACCTGTGCCAATACTGCCCTCAGAAGTTCAAGTCTTACTTTCAACTCAAGTCCCACATGACAATACACAGAACTGAACAGGTAGGCGGAGCTTCTTTGGTCTTGTTGTGGTTTATAGTATTTATTTATTAACCTGACATGTGGTATATGAATTAGGATATCAATGTTTGAAATCAATGTTTTACTACTATTACACCTATTCATTGACAGGTAGTTTGAAACAGGAATTTGAACAGTAGATTAACTGGAAATGAAATAGACCTCAATTCAACAACTGGGTCTACAAGTTGAATATTTTCATTGGACCATTTTAATCAAAATAAAAGAAGTGCATTTGAAAGTCACACCTGAAGATGATTCAATTCAATCCCCCCTCTGTTTTTAGGTGTATAAATGTGTACTGAAGACATGTGGAGAGACTTTCAGAGAACTAGACGCCTTTCTAGAACACACTAAAACACACGAGGAAGACATGACCTACAGATGCCATATGTGTAACAAGCAGTTTCCATCTCTCTATGAACTTGGTGTTCATCAGTATTCACATAGTCTGTATCCTAACCAGGGACCCAAGACAGGGAACAGGTGAGTACCCCCCCTCCCCCAACACACACGCGCGCGCACACACACACACACACACACACACACACACACACACACACTACCCATTGCCCTTCCTTTCCCTCTTATTTTATTATTATTATTTTTTTTTAATTTTTATTATATTTTTTTCAGGCCACGTATTCATGTATATGTATTGTTTGGCTGATTGTTTATTCAGATAATTAGTTTGGCTGTAAGATTCTCTGTGACATTATAAGTGGGGATGAAGAACTAGGGGGCCTAAATTTATGCAGACTGTTTATTTAGACAGCATGAACATGTGTCTGTCTGTTTTTCTAGGGAGTTCAAATGCCCCAAGTGCTCCAACAAGTACACTTCTCCTGAGGCACTACAGCACCACCTGCAGACCTCCACCCACAAGTACACCTGTGAGTTCTGCGCTAAGCTGTTCACGTGTGAGAGGTACCTGCGCAGACATCTTCTCATCCATGGAACCGGAGGTGAGAACATCAGCTTAAACTCAATTTATATGAGATTGGATCACAAATGAAAATTAGCAAACACAAGCTGAAAAAAATTCATATCGTTAGCTTTCGGCCAACCAGGACGTAGGTCTTCATCAGACTGATGTGAGCAGATGTTGACAATGACTGGTATAGCAGCCAGGATCCTCTTATAATTGTCAGGTAGATCAACCCCCCATGTCTGTATGAAAGTTTTTTGGCTTGTTTTTCAATTTATATGTTCTAATATGGGGTGCATGACAATAGTCTGAAGGTTCAGTAGTCGGTTCTTCACTATAGAACTTCGGACCATTTAGAAACTGTTAAAAATGTTAGTTTTTCAGACCAGTGAACCTTCAGACTTTCAAGGTGTACCCATGATAAAAACAGGAGAAATTCTAAGTACTTTTGATGATTTGATATTCTGGATTGTCCCTTGTTTGATTTTGGAATCTTTTTTTGCTAATTTAAGGAGAATTTGAATGTGAAGTGTGCCACAAGAAGTTCAAAACAGAGCACTATTTGAAGTCTCATGCTGTCATCCACACTGGGGAGAAGCCTTTTGAATGTGAGGTGTGCAATGCAGCATTCAACAGGAAGGACAAGCTGAAGAGACACATGCTGATCCATGAGAATACAAAGAGATTTAAGTGTCCATTTAGAAACCACATAGGTAGGTTGTAGAAATACAAGCGTGTGGTGACATAGAGGGGATTATGAGGGAGAGTTGGGGGGGGGGTCCTATAAGCAGGGGGAGAGGGAGTCGGATGGGTCAGAATTTTTAAAGTTTACATTGACGGGCATCTAATTTTTTCCGTCCGTCAAAAATGGAGGAAGGGTCAACAGTTCTATAAAGATAATTTGGAAGACTGTCAGAAAATATATTTGGATCCACCCCGTACAAGTGTTTATTATTGCATGTAAATTGTTAGTATACAAGACTGAAGTATGTACAGGGAGAAAAAATAGTAAAAAATAATTTTAAAAAATAGTGATTAATGAATTTCTTTTTTCATTTTTCTGAAAACTATACTTTATCGCCCATACTAGGTTGTATGAAAGCCTTCAACAGACCAGACAAGCTGAAGGCACACATCATCACTCACAGTGGTATCAAACCTTTCAAGTGTGGAGAGTGTGGGAAAGAATTCAGCAGGAAACCACACCTAAGAGAGCACGAACGAGGACATAGGGGAGAGTACAAGTAAGTACTCTAGGTTTCATATAAACAGAGAATCGGGTGGGTCACCCACTTGTGTTATTGGTACCTAAACTTCTTGGCCATTCACTGATTTGAAGTCTCATGCCGTCATTCACACTGGGGAGAAGCCTTATTATATTGTATTCATATATATTTTAGGATCATTTTTTAAATTTGTAAATAAAAGTAAGCATCAGAGCTTTTTTGCACAGACAGAAAAACTGGATTTTTTTCTTAGTTGATAAATAATGTTATTTTTATATGTGTTTGTTAAGTTGCCTTTGTATGTATATTACAAAATGATAATTTGTACTTTGTGTTTTCTTTTATTATTATTATTATTATTATTCAGATTTCACTGCCAAGAGTGTGGGAAAGGTTTCACTCGTTCCAAGCTACTCCATAACCACCGTTGTCCCATACAGGAAGAGAACGAAGACATTGACTCCATGGATTCTGTTGACGCTATCAACTTAGACACCCAACAGCCAGCAACGGCGAGTCGCCAACAACAGGCAAGAAAACCCGCAAAAGACACGGCCAAAGCCACAAAACGGCGCAAGATGATCACCGTCACGGAGCAGTCCATACGCGAAGCTCGCTCTAAGCTTCCTGGGCAAAGACCCATGACACGACGAGGACGGAAAATTAAATCTTACGGAAGATTTGATAGCTATGAGAAAAAGACCACATATGCTGGCGAATCTTCAGACATGTTATCTTTCGATTCTGTTCAGTCACGGCTCACAAACCAAGCGTCGTCTGCTGGTGCCACTCCAGGTCAGGTGGGCATGGATGACCAATCAGGAGCCGCTATGGAGTCCGTGTTAGCCAATCAGAACGTTGATCTCACGTCAGCTGACATTGCCACCTCCCTGCCACAGAGCGTCATGTCCAATGATCCGACGTTGCGGAACGTGCAGATTATCCAAGACGGGAATAGTCTGCAGATCGTTGTGGGAAGCCCCGTGGCCTCGGAGGTCGGAGGAAACCCAACTATTCTCGTCGCCACAACTCTCCCCCTCGACCAAGCCTACGAGAACACAGACTCCGTTCATATGTCGTCTGCCTACAGTCAAGAAGACGTGGACCCCGTGCTTCAAGGAACGGAAAACATGCTAAGAGAATCGGCCGAAATCCTCAAGTCTGCTGATCACAACAAGTCTTATTGATAATGGCGTCTTACTTAAGGCGCACATAATTTTTTTCCAAGGCACACGATGACACTGTATGTTACTTTTTTTACTTTGGCCATGGACAGTTTATAAGATCAATATTTTCCCGACAATTTAACTCGGGATTGGTAAAAAAGAAGTTATTTGTCTTAGGTCAAATTATCGATATCATGAAATACAGAATGGGGTTGTTTTTGCAGTCATCCCGTGTACGGGGAGGCTACAATACTCTAGATTACACATCTTGGATGTCTGCTTTCAGGAAAACTTTCTCATCTCCAGGTTTACCAAGCTTAGACCAACTATGACCTCACGAGCATGACGAGTTACATAGCATTTATGGCATATCAGGGTCAATTTCTTATTTTGGTATTTATGTCAATATGTGTTGTATATTTTGAGTGTCATCTCCCTCAAATGGATGATAGTTGGAGTCTACACAGCCTGTTTTCTTTTACAAGAGTAGCATGCGATCTGTCAATAATAAGCGTAACTATTTGCGCTTATGTCTTGACCACAATTATGCAAATTATACATATTTAAATTCAATTATACTGATGTCGGATTCAGCTTGAAGCGTTTCGAATATTAATTTTTTCATTTATTGTAGTAAAAATGTGTCTGTGCACAATAAAAATAATTTTCTCAAAGAAAATTTGTTTCAAAATACGTAAATAAATATGGGTAGTTGAATATGAAAAATTATTAATCTTATGACGATACTTCAGCCACACGTGTGAAAAGGAAATGCCCTAGTAATGATGGTCTCTTTGGGACCGTTCCCATAACCCTGTCGTGCTAGCTGGATCGACCTAACTCCTCGGGGATTCTTGCTAAATTGCATTCAAAGGCTTTTAAGCCTCTGTCTGTTACGTCCTCTTGTAACGTAATGTCGCGAAAACTTTTGTGGTCCATGAAGTTTTTCATGTTTCCTTGCAATGGGGCGTGCCAGACAGCTTAAAAGCTGATTACATTGACTGTGCCTAAGCGAGAATCCCCACTGAGATAGATCGATCCTGCTATTACGATAAGGTTAAGAAAACGCAGTGCTTGTTAAGGGAGGGTTGTTCAATCCCACGTGGCAATTCACAACTCAAAATCAGTTCACCTGAAGAAGACCTTGTGATGAGGTCGAAACGTCGTGATCTTTCCCAACGTAAGATCCAATCTAGTAATATTTTTTCTTATCTTAGTATAATATAACTGGATGAATTAAAACTTTCATTTTAATGTCAAATAAGTTCAAGACAATTAATTCAGATCAGCATAGATGAAATTGATTTTACTTAGATATTTATATTCTTTGCATTACATCACTTAAAGTCCACTTGAGCATCCAAACGCTGTTGCGGACCTTCTCAAATTGATGATAGCTACGGGTAACTAATGCATCAAATATAAATCACGCTATTTTATGGACCGAGGAGAGGATCAGTTCAAATTAAGTCACATATTATGCCAGTCACTTGGAGGTTTAAATCCAACTCGTCCTATCCGTGTGTTCTGTTACTTTCATGAGTACCACCAGCGTGTACTCATGGTTTTAGTCCCGACCCGTCTCGGCTCCGCGTTCTGGCGCCGGATACAAGTCACCGTTACTGTTTCTATAACACGGCAGTGTTATACAGTTTGTCTCTGTCTTTAAATTACATTCACAATCACGGAAGAGAAACCAAATTTAGGGACAAAAGTCTCGGTAGAGACTTTCAGATGACAGAAAATGGAGACCTGTTGACGGTTCTAAAATCGTAGAGGTACTCATTATTTCCATTTGTCTCTTTTGATCTCTTCCACCAAAACAGACGCCACACCTGAGATAATTTCGTCAAAACCGGTCCCGGGTCCGAGCGTTATGTAACCTTCCAACCCGGAGAATATATCCATATTCAGGGCAACGGTAACAAATATTGGAGTCCCTGTACCTAGTTTTACTGATCGGCTGTTTATATCGGATACAGTTATTTACGCTTACTAATAGTTTTACCGCACGCAGGGATCAGTACGATTCCCTATAAAAAATGGGCCTCTAAAGCCCGCACCAAACGATGAGGAAACAGCTGAGCTGACAGTCATTCGAGGCCGTTGGCTCAGCTGATAGCTCACTGTGTGGGGACGATTTTTCAGTGGAATCCGCCTTGCGAGGCAGTTTCTCAAAATATCTAGCATGCTGAGCCAACGGCCTCGAATGACTGTCAGCTCAGCTGTTTCCTCATCGTCTGGTGCGGGCTAGTAAAAAGAGAGAGACCCCGGGAGATCGTCACGACTGTCCCTGCCTGCGTGCTAGCCTGTAGTCCGTATGAGAGGAATAAAGACTATTTAAAACGCAATCTTATCCGTCGTGTATTCAAGCCGCCGTTCTCTCAAAAATTAGTAACCAACCAAGGTTACACTTCTCCTCCTAGACCGCAAAGACCCGTGTCCCCATCTCTTGGATTAAGGACACATATAATCTCAACTTGAACCCCCTGTTTTTTTT
>NW_019775527.1:133593-154806 GCF_001039355.2 Lingula anatina
TTGCAAAGTTGGTATCAATTCTGTGAGAAAATGCACTAATGGCCACTAGACAATCATTCAACAATCTGTTTACAAATGTGTACTGTTTTTACCCAACTCAGTTCATGCCAAAAAGCTCACCCTCCCTTAGGGAGCTATCCCCCAGGCCAATTTGCGTTTTGTGTTAAAAAATGACTGTACTTATGGCAAAATGAACCCACAATTTCTGACTTCTGATTGAGCAATAAAAAACAGTTAAAATGCACCAGAATGCAGTTTAATACATAGAGTTTTAAAAAATTTTCCACACCGTGGGAGGGGGACGCCCCCTCCCCCCTCCCCCCTCGGGGGCTTCGCCCCCTCGTATCCGCTTACTGCCCCCCCTGGTATTTTGCTCAGGCTACGGCCCTGTATGCAACACTGATAACACTAACACATTTCAAGGAAAAAATATGCCCATTATCTTGAATCACAGGAGTGATTAATGTTATGAAAATACAGGTTGAGTTCGAAAATCGGCTTGTTTTTCCCCTTTTCTGCGTCATCGATGCTGGTGCCATCATGAAGAGAGTAACTGCAAAATGTTTAAGAAGAACAACAGCAATGGTTGAAAGGTCACATGGGTTGTCAATAAAATAACCAAGAGAAAGGGGTATTTTAATTCTAGTGTTAAGCTGTATAGATAAGATAACCCATATCAGCACAAGTCTTAGCGATTGCTTTATTTATGGTTGAGCGCATTTGAATATTTCACTTTAGGGTGACTGTGACTTGGCATACATTTACATGTTCAGCTGCATAACCAGCTTTCTCAGTAGCTGGGTAGCTTTTAACAGGTGAGTAGCAAATGGACCATTGTGTGGGGCTTTTTGCATAAACAACTTATATTGAGAGAATACAAAAAGAATGGCGACTGACGACAAGGTACCGAAGACTTCCGGGTTACAAGTGCCTACGAATTTGGATACAGCAACCACAAAAATGCTAGCATCGGGAAATGTAGCAGACGACAGTCGCGTTCCAGAAGTTGAATATAATTTCAGCAAAGGTCGACATCTAAAGAACGTCTTGGTCTCGAGTCTGGCCTTCACGCTAGTTTTCACAGCATTCAGTGGTTTAGAATCATTACAAAGCAGTATAAATAAAGACCAAGGTCTTGGAGTCTACGGCCTTGTGTTCATCTACTCCACCATGATCATCTCTTGTCTTTTCCTGGCACCCCCTGTCATCTCCCTCCTCGGATGTAAATGGACCATAACGGCTGCCATGGCAACATACACGACGTATACCCTAGCCAACTTTTACGCAGTGTGGGGTACCATGGCGCCTGCCTCTGTCATATTAGGACTGGGAGGGACACTGCTCTGGTCGGCAAACTCCATGTACATCACCGAAACAGCCACACAATACGCCCAAATAACCGGGAAGAATAAAGACGTCTTACTCCCCGGCTTCTTTGGTATTTTCTTTGGAATCGTACACACATGTAAGTACATTTAAATTATATATCTTTAACATTTCGGGAGCTATCCATTCATCTATGGGCGTATTCCCAGAGCTTTTAGATCGATCTGTCCCCGCGGGGAGTCTCACTAGATTACTGTTAGATAATCGGCTTAAACGTCCATCCCGCCTACTACAAGCTGTTAAGGGGTAATCAACTTTCGTGCCCGCTCGGCTGACAGCTATTTAGCGTGAACCCCCAGGGAGTTAGGTCGATCTAAAGTAGATCGATCTAATCTCTGGAAATGGGGTCTATTTCAATTTCTTTCATTGCAATGCCAGAAGTTGGCGTGAAAATAAAATAATTAAGTTATCAGGCATTGAGGAAAAATGCATGTGGTAAATTATTGAAGTATTCCTTTACCGTTTAGTGTTTCACTTGATTATAAATCAACGTGGTGCGGAAAAGTCCAAGCTTGTCTTGGAAGATGTCAGAGCAGACTGTCCAATAGAAGCCATGCAGAACAGATGGTAAACGGACTAATTAGGCTGCATTCACATCGAGTTGAACCATGACTCTACAAAGCCACGACCTTAATATGGCGGACGTACATGAAAGGAAAACCGCCTAATCTTTTAATAGTCTCTCCGCCTCTCACACGCCTCTCCATGTGGCGTCCCAATGGAGCCGAGATTTAATGACAGTACCCCCGCAGGGACGACGCATAGGGAGGCATGCGAGAGGCGGAGAGACTATTAAAAGATTAGGCGGTTTCCTTTCATGTACGTCCGCCATATGTAGGTCGTGGCTTTGTAGAGCCATGGCGGGCTAACTTATCCGCCGACTAAATATGGCCGACTGAACTTCATAGCAACGCCGCTTAATCTTCTGATGCTCTCCCCGCCTCCACGCGCGCCCTTAAAAGGGTGAAATCTCAACTCCTAGGTTTAATATTGCAAGGTCCCTGCAGCGACAAAGCGTGTGGAGGTGGGGAATCCATCAGGGAATTAGTTGGCGCTGCTTTTAAGTGACTCGGTTATATTTAGTCCGCGGATCAACTTGTTCTGAATGGCCTGATAGATGAAGGGATATCATAGGGGCATCTGTAGTATAGCATTTGACAGAATTGAAGTAGATACTTTTTTGCAATTTTGTTACCGACTAGCATCTACCCCTGTTGTCAGAGAATAGAAAAAATAAGGGCAGAAACCACCAAATAATTTTCCATTGACGGCCATACTAAGAAATGTCTGCAAAACTGCATGAACAAAATAATTTGGTGAATAATTTTCTACCCCCAATGGCACAAAAAATATACTGTTATATAAGTGCTTCTTTTTTCAATGAAAAGAGTGGTTCGTTTCAGGTAGAGTTTGGGGTAATCTTATTTCATCTTTGGTATTAAGCCAAAGGCCTCAAAACGAAACTGAAATTTCTGATGAAGTTTTTAGCAGATGTGGCGCCACCTATTGCACGGGAGACGAAAATCTTGGAAATGTTACGAATTCAGGATTGGATAAACCATCGGAAGAGAAGGTACACTTATTTATTTATTTATTTATTTATTTATTTATATAAAACAAAACAAATCCATTGAAGTTTTTTTTACACGAACCGACTTTCTGTCTAATATTGATTCACATGTGCCGACTTTTTCTCCAGTATTGAGTATTCATGTACTGACTTTTTCTTCAATATTGAGTATTCATGTACGGACTTTCTCTCCAATATTGAGTATTCATGTTCTGACTTTCTCTCTAATATTGAGTATTCATGTTCTGACTTTCACTCAGCCCCGTTCACATGTACCTACTTTCCCCCCTGCCCATTTTCAAAAGCCATCTTTTTGTTTTCATTATCTTATTCTTTTATTTCCTCGGCTTTAGCGTTTTAATGTCCTTGTTATGTGTAACTTTCTAGCAGTGGTTGTAAATTTGTTATCCAAAAATGTTTTATCATGCCTTTGAGTCTTAAATAAGTATATTATTTAATAATTAGTAGGCTCATCTTAAATAACCTTTAAAAGGAAAATTAATCAGTAATTTTCAGAAATTAAAACAAGTTCTTTAAAGATGTTGACTACAACTTCTTCATCGTATTGTTTTCATGATAATATTTTACTTCCTGAACTAACATATTTTCTGACATCATTTACATAAATGAACGGAAACGTTGGTATATCCTCTATCTGGGCGGCAGATATTATTGGCACATTTTCCACCAGTCCCTGGTAGACGCTTGACCATATTTAGCCAGTGACATTATCTAGTGGCGGATTTAGGGGGGGGGGGGGTCCTGACTCCGCCCCCCCCCCCCGCCCCCCAATTCGATTCTGAAAAAAATCACACTAATGGTCCCCTCTTAAAATTCGAATTTTGACTAGCATAATCATAGTTTTAAACCGCACCAAATGGCACCGTTCGCCCTCTAAAATTCCAATTTTTTTCGGGAGCCATTCAGCGGACCCGGAACCCCACGCCAGGGCTAGAGGGTCAGCTTTGCATCCGCGGACTCCCCTTCAAATAATCCTGCATCCACCCCTGTTATCTATGAATATCTAGTGAAAAATCAATCAGTGGACCTTGTAGGGGGTATCGTTAGTACATGCATCCTGTTTTGCTTGCAAGTTTCGCTGTTAATGATACCAATTACCACTGGAACATCCTGACACTCATTAGCGCAGGATTATTGAACTGTATGGTGTCGCTTGTGCCACAGACTGGGTTCCCAAGCCTGGATAGATTTTACAGGATCGATCCATCTCCAAGGGGTTCCTCGCTAAATTGCTTTCAGCTTTAGCGGCTTGGATGCCTGGCACGCCGACTGAAGCTACTAAAGGATAATTATTTACCCCTTAGCAGCTTCAGTAGGCGTGTCGGACACCTACGCAGCTTAAGTTGATAGCAATTAAGCAAGAATCCCCTTGGAGATAGATCGATCCAAAGTTATAGTACGATAGGGACTGGGAATGGTCCCATGGTATGGTGCGTGTTTAATCACGGGATCCCAGACTGTAACCCACGCCTTTTGCTATAAATACATTGCCAGTCGCATATACAGAGTTTAAATTCTGGATATGAATATTAGTATTAAAATACTAGATATGGAATAATTGTTATTTTTGAGTGCAGATTAAAAATTTTTTGGGCGTTATTCATCAAAAAATACGTCATTGAGTGATAAAGATATCCAGTCTTCTACTGTGAGATACTATGGTCAAAAATATCAAATCTGGAGATAAATCTAGAAAAGATATATATTTAAAGGATTCTTCATCGCAGAAAAATATTAAAATTATTCTTTTAGTGAAGAGGAGGTATTATCGAATTAAATCATAAGCCATTTTATAAGTATTTCCTTCAATTTCTGTTTTTTTTTTTTTTTTCATTCTATTTTTGATTGCTTCCTTATTCCATTATTCTATCTTGAACGGCTCTTTTATTTTGTTGGCGAAATTATGACTTAGTTGTTTTCAGCTCCAGATATTGTGCGGCACATACCTTGCCTGTGGCTTGATGGCCGTTGGAGCGGTCGCCATTTTCCTAGATGATATACATCGCCACAAATCTGCAAAATCCCAGCCGAAGAAGAGATTCTCTAGTGCCCTTTTTGTTGCAACTTTCAAGCACATGCGGAAACCCAAGCAGTTGCTACTGATACCGATAACCGTTTACTGTTCCATGCAAATGGGGTTTTTCTCCAGCGATTTCACAAAGGTAAGCTAACCAATACAGGTTTTCGTGGCAAATTTTTTTTTGTTTGAATTTAATTATGAACATTGAAAATTACAAAATAAAAAACCTTTTAACCCCTGGCAGTATGTGTCTTGTATTACATGTAAACCGTGCTGTATGTTATTTAAATGTTCGGGTAAATGTCATGTCTTGGTGTGGCATTTACCTGGTGGGCCAAATGTTCCTTATTTGTGCTCACTTGCTTTGAAGCTGCTAAAAATTGTCGGTTCACTAATTTTTCATTTGAATAGCATTATCATTATTATTATTATTTACTCAAACACCACACCAGGCATTCGTGAGCTGCACTTATGGAATCTGGAACGTGGGGTACGTCATGATGACGTATGGTGTGACCAGCTCTCTTAACTCAATTGTGATTGGACGACTGGCGAAACGGGTGAGGCGGCCTTTTTTCTTCACAATAGGTAAGTGCGAACTGCTAACGTTAATTAACGCCCAGTCGCCGTTATTAAAAATGTCGGAATAATCTCTTGATCGTCTGCCATTCGTATTGAGTTTGAGCAATTTGATCAGGTTGCGCACATCGAACTTTTGCTAAAACCACAAATTTTAAACCATGTGATGGTTACCTATCACCAATGTCGATCTGTTTTGAAACAGATGTTTAAAATGTGTACATCATAACACGAGCGCCTGCAATTTATTTATTTATTTATTTTGTGCCTTTTGAGAGCAAAAATACAATCATAGCTTTTATATTTCAGCAATGCTTTTGCATTATGGGTTGCTTTTCACATTTCTGTTCTGGCAACCCACACCGGATGGATTGCTGATTCTTTATGTTTTGGCGGGACTATGGGGTGCCGCTGATGCCGTCTGGACAACAGAGATAAACGGTAACATGTTTTTCACTTTGGTCGTATTCAGGAGGGTTGATCCTCGGATATCCTGGTCCACATATCAAATATGGCGGACCCTACATGAAAGCAAGGCCGCCCAATCTCTAAGTGGTCTCCCCGCCTCTACTCGGATCAAATTTTGGCCTCGAGGTTTAATTACAAGGCCCCCGCAGAGAAGGCGCGTGTGGAGGCGGGGAGACCGTTAAGGGATTAGGTGGTCTTCCTTTCATGTAGAGTCCGCCATATTTGATCCTCGTACAGGTAGATCTGACAATCATATGTTCTGAATGCGTCCTTATGGATCCTCTGGCAGAGTAAGACTGGGTTCCCATGCCTAGATTGATCCATCTGGATCGGTCTTACTCGCTGGGGATTCTCACTAAATTGCTATCAACTTAACCGGCTTATATGTCTGTCACACCTAGTAAAGCTATTAGGGGATAATTATCTTTACTCCCTAGCTCATTCAAGACATAAACAGGAATAAAAGGAAAGAAGTGATCTTAAATTCAACTGACTTCAGTCGATCTCCTTATGTTTAAAAAAAGAATTCATTGCCTTTTTACATGACAGACGTTTGCGCTAAAAAGCACTCTCAAGTTTATGAGTTGTTCTTTACTCTCGTTTCAGTATTATACGGAGTTCTTTTCCATGACAGTCAAGAAGCGGCCTTCTCATGTTATAGACTCTGGCATGCATTCGGATTCATTTTGGCTTATGTCTTCAGCGTCCAGTTGTGTGTGTTTATGAAATTATATATCTTGATGGGGACCCTGGCGTTGTCCATGTTGGGCTATTTGACAGTGGAATTGATGCAAAGAAAATGCCAAGAAAATACTTTGGAAACGCGCAAAACTGTTGAAGCTGCTATAGACATGCTTGGCTCTAATCTAACACTTTAGATAGTTCAACACGGCGTTTAATCCGACTTCCTTTCTTTTTGGACATGAAGTATATGTGGTCATAGTAGAAACTTTTATGGGTTTATTGCAAAAAAAAAAAGAATATATATCGCAGGCGTTATTTGAAAAAAAAAACAAAATACATGTATGAACACGTCCTCGTTTACTGATTTACCTCTTTCATATATTTTTGTCTCGTGGCTCCCAAAACAAACAAAATTCAGCCTTGTGGACCCAACAATGTTATATGACCTACAACAAGTTCTACCTACTGAAAATAAAATGACAACAGGGTAAAATATGTCGTATCAGTTTTAATTTTTATCTAAAAGTGCCGTGTTTTCTAACCTATCTCTCTTTTGTGCTAAGTTCACATTTGGTTGAGGATGTATTCTAATCCCACCTCAAGGCAGAGAAGAGAATTCTAATCCCACCTCAAAGCGGATATCGTAAAATCACGGAGAAATTTGACCTTTACGGCGAGATTTGTTCCTATCTTATACGGTCCCTATTCAAGTGTTTATCTGTATAGATAAAACAACCCAGATCAGCACTAGTCTTCGTTTATGTTAAAGCGCCTTTAGAATATTTCACTTTTCGGGTGTCTCTGTCTTGGCACACGTGTACATGTTCAGTTACATAACCAGCTCGCTGAATAGCTATTAATAGGCTAGTTACAATGGATCATTGTGAGGGTCATTTTGCATAAAAACTTTTAGAAATATTGAGAGAAAAAAGGAATGACGACTGTCGACGAGGGACCGAAGGCTTCAAGGTTACAAGTCCCCACGAAGTTGGACATTGCAACCACAAAAATGCTAGCATCGGGAAATGTGGCAGACGACAGTCGGGTTCCAGAAGTTGATTATAATTTCAGCAGAGGTCGACATCTGAAGAACGTCTTCGTCTTGAGCATAACCTTCACGCTAGTTTTTACAGCATTCCATGGTTTAGAATCATTACAAAGCAGTATGAATAAAGATCAAGGTTTGGGAGTCTACGGTCTTGTGTTCATCTACTCCGCCATGATCATCTCTTGTCTTTTCCTGGCGCCTCCTATCATCTCCCTCCTAGGATGTAAATGGACCATAACGGCGGCAATGGCGTCCTACACCACCTACACCCTAGCCAACTTCTACGCAGTATGGGGTACCATGGCGCCTGCCTCTGTCATATTAGGAATGGGAGGGGCGCTGCTCTGGTCGGCAAAGTGCATGTACATCACCGAAACAGCCACACAATACGCCCAAATAACCGGAAAGAATAAAGACGTCCTGCTCCACCGCTTCTTTGGTATTTTCTTTGGAATCGTAAACTCTTGTAAGGACAGTTGCCTTTATATCTTTAATGGTTCAGGGGCTATCCATTCCTTTTTTTTTAAATAATTTCATTGCAATGTCAGAAGGTGGCGTGGAATAGGGTAAACGGCATCGAGGGGGAAATTGCACGTGGTGAATTATTGATCCACTCATTTACTGTTTGGTAGTGCACTTGGTTATAAATCCACGTGGTGCGAAAAAGTCCAAATTAGGCCTTGGAAGATGTCAGAGCAGACTGTCCACAGCTACAGGGATATCACAGGGGTATCTGTAGTATCAGAGGCGGATCCAGAGATATTTTCTGACAGTCTTCCAAACTATCTTTGTTGATCCATCCTCCATCTTTGACCGTCTTCCGACAGAAAAAAATCAGATACCCGTCAATGTAAACTTGAAAATCTGACCGTCTTCCCGAAGACCCAGAAGACGGCCTCAATCCGCCCCTGAGTATAGCCTTTTATATCACAGAATTTAAGTAGATACTTTTTGTTATTTTGTTACTGACTAGCAGCGACCCCTGTGGTCAGAGAATAGATAAAATTAGGGAAGAAACCACCAAATAATTTCCCATTGGCCATACTAAGAAATGTCTGCAAAACTGCATGAAGAAGATAAATTGGTGAATCATTTCCCATCCCCATGGACAGCAAACACACTGACGCAAATCCCAATGGCACAAAAATATACTTTTACAGTGTTTCTAATTCATTTCTTACCGGCGGTAGTTGAATAAGTGCACCCCTCTTCTTTGTAAACAAACCACTCACAGTAAGTGGCTTCCTCCGCCAGAGGTCCCAGACTGAACGACACCCATGCCTGGTCCTGACAAAAAAAGAATTGCAGTAGTTAACACCCCAGCCTGCCCATTGACACCATAAATTACCCAGGCCCGTAGCCAGGGGGGGTTCGGGGGGTTCGAAAGAACCCCCCTTTTTGCTGGAAAAAGGTCCACTCTGGGTAAAATTTGACCTAAGTACATGGGGATTATATGATAAAAGGTCCACTTTTCCAGGAAAAGAACCCCCCCTTTGAAATTGCTGGCTACGGGCCTGTAACCCTATCAACATACAAGAACTGTCAGGTAAATTGGAAAAAAAATCGCTATTTTTTCTCACAGCACTATATTCAGATTTTGGATCTTTGTGATCAGTAGCACAGAGAATTATATCTATATTTGTACACAGTGCGAAAACATATTGCTTTACATTGAATGTTTTAATGTCAGCCAATATACATGTTTGTCGAGGCGAAGTAAGTTCGTTCAATAGACTAAAGAATTAAATGTAGGCCTATATGTTTTTCGGATTTCAATGTAAACACTTTGCTTCCATGTTGAAGTTGACATGTACTGTACTTTTATTTTCTGATATTGTTATAATGAAAAATGTGGTTCGTTTCAGCCACAGTTTGGGGCAATCTTATTTCATCGTTGGTATTAAGCCAAAGGTCTCAAAACGAAACTGAAATTCCTGATGAAGTTTTTAGCAGATGTGGTGCCACCTATTGTACAGGGGACGAAAATATTGGAAATTTTTCGAATCCAGGATTGGATAAACCATCGGAAGAGAAGGTACATTTATTTATTTATTTATTTATTTATTTATTTATTTTAAAGAAAACAAAGCCATCGGTACTTTTAAGGGCTCCTACATACACGAACCGACTTTCCCTCTAATATTGATGTACTGGTGCTGACTGTTTCTCCAGTATTGAGTATTCATGTAATGCCTATCTCTCAGCCCCGTTCTCACGTACCGACTTTTCCCCCTGTCCATTTTGAAAAGCCATCTTTTTGTTTTCACAATGTTATTTTTTATTTTCTCGGCCTTGTCGTTGTAATGTCTGTGTTATGTACGGCTCATCTTAAATAATCTTTAAAAGGAAAACCAATAAGTAATTTTCAGAAATTATAAAAAAAAATGTTCCTATTAATGTTCACCACAACTACTTCATCGTATTGTTTTCATGATAATATTTTAGTTCCTGAAGAACTAGCAATTTTTTTTATTCAACTGCTACTGTCATCATTTACATATATGTAAATGAACTGCAACGTTGGTATACCTTCTACCAGGGCGGCAGATATTATAGACATTATAGGCACATTTTTCACCAGCCACAGGTAGAAGATCGGACACATTTATATAATTAGCCAGATACATAATCTGTGAATATCGAGTGAAAAATCAATCAGTGGACCTGGTAGGGGATATCGTTAGTACATGCATCCTGTTTTGTTGGCAAGTTTCTTTGTTAGTAATATCAATCACCACTGGGATATCCTGGACTCAATCTGAGACTCATTAGCGCAGGATTGTTGAACTGTATGGTGTCGCTGATGTATTGTCATAGCATGGAGCGAGGTGTATGTTACGTACCCTAAGTTCTAGATTTCTATATTGCCAGCTCGATCTTGATTTCAAACATAGCCCACATGCGAAGTATGGTAAAGCTAACACATGAAAAGGTATAGTGAGCAAGCTAGCTTTATATTGATTGCCCTGACACTCAGGGTAGTGTTTAACCAAGGGATCCCAGATTGTAACCCACGTCTTTTGCTATTTATACATTGCCAATCGCATATAAAGACGGATATAGCAAATATACATGTATATTAAGATTCTGAATTGCAGAAAAATCTTTTAAAAAATGATTATTTTTGTGAAGAGACGGTAATATCGAATTAAATTTTAAACCGTTATTTATCTGTTTCCTTCCGTTTCTGTATTTTTAATCCATGTTTGATTGCTTCCTCGTACCGTTATTCTATCTTGAACGGCTCGTTTATTTTGTTTGCTAAATAATGACTAAGTCGTTTTCAGCTCCTGATATTGTGCGGCACATACTTTGCCTGTGGCTTGATCGCCGTGGGAGCGGTCGCCATATTCCTGGATGATCTTCATCGTCAAAAATCAGCAAAATCCCAGCCGAAGAAAAGATTCTCTAGTGCCCTATTTGTTGCAACTTTCAACCACATGCGGGAACCCAAACAGTTGCTACTGATACCGATAACTATGAACTGTTCCATGCAAGAAGGTTTTTTCTTCAGCGATTTCACAAAGGTAAGTTTACCAATACGGGATTTCGTGGCAAAATTTGTTTGAATTTCTTTATAAACATTTAAAATTACAAAATACAAACCCTTGAACACATGGCAGTATACTTCGTGCCACGTACCTGTAAAACATGTTGTATGTTATCTAACTGTTCCGGTACATGTCATTGTCTTGGTGTGGCATATACCAGGTGAAACTTAAGTCCTTAATTGTGCTTACCGTTTATTTCTCTCTAACCCTTTTTACAAACAAAACCCTTTTTAATGTAGATCTATAATTTTCTTGTAACTTACATCAGTAGCTTTGAAACTGTCATAGATGGTCGGTTCACAAAAATTTCATTAGGAAAGCATTATAATTATTATTTTTTATTTGCTCGAACACAACCCCAGTCATTCGTGAGCTGCAGTTATGGACTCTGGAACGTGGGGTACGTCACTATGACGTATGGTGTGACCACCTCTCTAATCTCAATTGTGATTGGACGACTGGCGAAACGAGTGGGGCGGGCGGTTTTCTTCACATTAGGTAAGTGCGAACTGCAAACGCCCAGTCGCCGTTATTAAAAGTGTCGTGATAATCTTTTGCTTGCCTACAATCCTTACGAGGTTTGAACAATTTGTCCAGCGTGCGTACATCGAATTTTGCTACAAGCCACAAATTTAAAGCCACTTGATGGTTACCAATCACAAAAGCCTATGTGTTTTGAAACAAAAGTAAAAAATATGTACACCATAAAAACTTACCTGCGATTTAAGAGAGCATTCACATCGAGAAGGACCGAGGTCTGGCAAGACCGAGACCTAAATATGGCGTACCTTCATGAAAGGAAGACCGCATAATCCTTTAATGGTCTCTCCGCCTCTCACACGGCTCCCCAGGCGTCAACCCACGACCAGTTGAATTGAGCCGAGATTTAATTAGTGTGCCCCTGTAGGGACGATGCGTGGGGAGGCGTGTGAGAGGCGGCGAGACAATTAAAGGATCACGCGGTTTTCCTTTCATGTAGGTCCGCCATTTTTAGGTCTCGGCCTTGCTAGACCTCGGCTCTTCTCGATGTGAATGCTCTCTAATTCATTTTCGTGCCTCTTAAGAGCAAAAACACAGTCGTAGTTGCTATATTTCAGCAATGCTTTTGCATTATGGGTTGCTTTTCACATTACTGTTCTGGCAACCCACACCGGATGGATTGCTGATTCTTTATGTTTTGGCGGGACTTTGGGGTGCCGCCGTAGCCATCTGGACAACAGAGATAAACGGTAGTGTGCTTTTCAAATATTGATCCTCTGGCGGTTTAAGGATTACAAGGAAAGTAAATTGGTGTTCTTTTGGATGTTTTGCAGTTTTTGTAATATTTTAGTGGACCCTTTATGTTCACTTTTAGAAGGAGAGACGGGAATGGAATCCTCTTTTAAGTTTTGGAAGAGGGGGGCAGGTGGGATGAACCTCCACCTTTGTAATCCGTTATTGTCCATTTACATATTAACCAATATCACTGAGAATGCATTTCGTTCTTACCTCTGTCAATAGATGTTGTTATTTCATCGGGCTTGGTGCCTTTAACGTAACAATTAAAATAGGCAAGACATCTCAAAATATTCTTCACAATATTTTTTTGGAATTTTTAGAATAGACTACTCAGGAATCAAAAGGAAAAGAGTTATTCCAATTTCAAATTACTCTAGTTTTCTTTAAAAGAAATTTCATTACATTTTTCACTTGACAGACGCTTGCGCTAAAAAGACACTCTCTAGTTCATGTGTCCTTCTTTACTCTCGTTTCAGTATTATACGGAGTTCTTTTCCATGACAGTCAAGAGGCGGCCTTCTCAAATTACAGACTCTGGAGAGCAATCGGGTTCATTTTGGCTTATAACTTCAGCGTTAAGTTGTGTGTGTTTATAAAATTATATATCTTGATGGGGACCCTGGCGCTGTCCATGCTGGGCTATTTGACAGTGGAATTTATGGAAAGAAAATACTTTGGAAACGCACAAAACTGTTGAAGCTGCCATTGACATGCTTGGCTCTAATTTAACGCTTTAGATGGATCAATGGCGTGTAGTCTGACTTCTTTTCTCTTTGGACATGCAGTATATGTGGTCATAGTAGTGGTTTTAATGGGATTTATTGCAAAAGAAAACTATATACATACCACAGGCTTTACTTTAAACAATCCTATGCACGCGTCCTCGTTTACTGATATATTACTTTCATATATTTTTGTCTCATGGCTCCAAAAAAAAAAAAAAAAAAAAATCAGCAAAGTTGACCCAGCATTGTAATATGATACAACAAATTCTACCTACTGAAAAGATAATAATAATAATAAAAGACAATAGGCTAGAAAAATGTCATATCAGTTTTAATCATAATTTCAATTTTTATCTAAAAGTGCCGTGTTTTCTACCCTATTTCTCTTTTGTGCTATGTTCACATTTGGTTGAGGATGATACAGAATTAAATCTTTCAAATAATTAAAAGACTTCAAGTTTAGCGTTATTCCTTTGCTGTTCAATATGGGCCTACTGCCTTCAAAAGAAGTCCCCTGTTTATCGTCTGATACAGCGTCCTGACTGCTGTCAAAACCACAGTTTCCCTGAGCACCCGTACATTTCTTTATACTAAGAGCGAGAATGCACGATAAAATCAAGAGAGATCCCACTATTGACGGCCATGTTGGGATGACATGAAGAATTGTCACCTGCCAGATGAACACGAAGATTGGCTCAGAAGTGCGCCCTAAACTTACGATGACGACATTCTCGATCTTCAGCGCCACCTGGCAGCAAATCGCGGCGGTGAATGCCATGACACCATTCAGCACGACTGCACACCACTCCAACAACGTGACCGGAAATGACACGCCCTCTGTTGACAAAACAACTATCCATGAAATAATACTGCTGAAGAGACCTACAGATGCTATAATAAAAAGACTATCTACATGCTTCAGTTTTCTCCCGAAAAGCATGTTAATTGATGACGTCACGGCGGTTGCTATGGCCAGAGTGACACCTATCGGATCAGCTGCGTCTGACTCTCCCCAGAGGAAGCTTGGCCTGGATATGAACACTATACCTACAAAAGAAAAAAATACAATCCTTGATAAAAATGAGAACAATTTAGTAAAAGAAAAATGTCTTCTATTATGGCCAATAAAAAGGCATTTTATAGGCTATAATTTTTACTGACACATGGATCGTTTTTACCAAAATGGCCTAAATAATATACCGACATGATTGAGGTTGAAGTATTTCGTTTTCGTGAAATGTTTCAGGGGCGGATTAAAGCCATCTTCTGGGTCTTCCGGAAAACGATCAGATTTTCAAGTTAGCATTGATGAGTATGTAATTTTTTGTCGGAAGAGGGTCAAAAATTGAAGATGGATCAACAAAGATAATTTGGAAGACTGTCAGAAAATATCTCTGAATCCGCTCCTGTGTTTGATATCATAATTAAGGTTCATACGCTCTCCACATTATTCATGCTGACTGGAATGGCCCAGTTTATGCACATTAACTTGAGGCATAGAAATTTAGATATATATCAGTATTAATGGCGCTATAATGGACTGTATTGCTCCTGGAGCCGTTTTTGGAGCCGAATTAACGCCAGGAAATTAAATAGACTGTTTATTGTACTTTACTGCTATTCCATGGTTCAGTAAATCGCATGAATTTAATATAAAATGCCTTTCTGGCATAAACTGGTAAAGAACTGACTGACTACCAAATTTTGGAGTTACTTATTAGGCCCCATTTTAAACGAAAACTGACACTTGTTCTAGCGTGTTCGGCAATGGATTGCTGTACATGAACGTTAAATTTGGCATGCAACAAGAAGACTTTTTACCATTTATCGTTGAAATTAGGCTGCCGCTTGTTAATATGATACTTAGCGTCCATCTTATGCGCGATGTAAAACTCGTAGCTTTCGGGCACAAGGCAACTGGCGCAGAACCCCAATAGACTGCTTATACAAAGTAGTATCATTCAACTGGGACGCATCATACAAGCTGGGTACGTCAAATTGCTTTAAAAGAATTTCGTACGACGTCCTCTGCTGCCTCGACAAGCTAAGCCGTCATTAAAAAAAGATCGTATGCCGTCCAGCCGTCTTTGAATGTATAGGCCGTCAGGTGATGTCAGCGGCAGTCCAAATGACGGCTGGGCGGTTCGCTAGGAAAAGTCTTGTTGCAAAGCATCCTAAACTCCTTCTAAGTTTGCGTTATTAATTTATGAGAACAATGAGTTCCCATTTGCCATGAAACGAAAAGAAATGGAAGCGGCTCTTAATTATGTCTTCGATACTTCGATACTGGCTTGGCTGAAGTTTTAAAGCTGCTTAGTAGCACTTCTCTATTATTATTAAAGCTTTATAAAGCGTCGGACAAAGTACTCCAAATGACATAACACAAGTCCAACTTTGTTTACCCGAACTTAACGCGGGAGTGCGCATCGCACAGAAACCATTCATCAGTAAAATCCTCCAATCGCGGTCGAATATGGAAGCCGACCCTTCTATGTATGTTTATACTTTCAGGTATCAGGGTCCCCCTAAAATACTGTGCAAAATCACTGTGCTTTCAACATTTGGTAACAGGTTACTAGCGCACCCTGTGTTCAGAGATAAACATGTTTGTGGTCTTTGTAGAAGGCGGCAATGCAAAAGGCACATTATATTTGCCTAAATTTTGCAATTTAACCAATATTGTAGAGTGAAAGAGAACGGATGAAAAAACAACGTCAGGAATTCATCTAAAAAACTGTGTCACGTATTTAACAATTAAGCCTTATCTAACAGTGCCCCATTTGGGTTACAATGGGTCCTTGTTCAAATGTACACCGAATGTAAAATTCTAATAAGTCAAATTCCATTATGCCTTCTCAATTAAAGGTGTTAACTAATTAAGGCTTAAACTATAACATAAGCGTAGGGCTTTGTTTGGCTGAACCCTCACTTTAATTAATGTTCATCGGCAACTCCAACTATTGAGTTTAGTCAGTTACTCAAAACATTGTTCTCAGCCAGTTGTCGTTATCAGTCAGTTAAGGCTCTAAGGGCCCCTTTACACTGGACGGCGTCCTTTCTGCGTCCAGCAGTACGGCCACATTTGAGAGTTAAAAAATTATAATACTTTACGTGCCGACAACTGGCCGATCATTGAGCATTCATTCTGATACAAAATCAATGCTTGTGCCTACTTATTAAGACCACAGCGATGCCAAATTTCATGGTCGCAGAAAGGACGCAGAAAGGACGCCGTCCAGTGTAAAGGGGGTATAACTGAGAATAGTGAAACCTGACTGGGTCGATGATATAGTTTTTTCATCATATTAAACCGGTTATATGCAACACACAAATGTACCCAGCATAAAATATGCGTTATGTATTTCAAGAGACCCGAGTATATGACGCAGGTAAGCTTCCCCTGAGACTTTTAAAAGGAAATTAAGGACTATGATGTAAAATTTAAGACAATTTACAACTGAGATTTTATGGCTCTTGCGTGTTTGTTGAGGATTTATAAGCGAGGAAAGCACTATTTTTCATGTTACATACTATTTCGTTAACCTGTATCTAACATTGCAAAATCTATTCAAGTTATTTGGATTATAGACCTTAAATAAATAAATAAATAAAAATATAAATAAATAAATTATTATTATTATTATTGTTGTTGTTGTTGTTGTTGTTATTACTTCTTAAAACCGTGAGAAGCCAAGACTACATTGTAGGGTAAAAGTACGTCCGGGTGTGCCTTTCATATCACGCCCCCTTCCCCTTTCCCCTTTCCTCCCCCCCCCCCCCATGCCCCCCCCCCCAATACTCTCTAAGACCTACCTGCCAACATAACCAGCGTAGAGCAAATCTCCACAACGCCATACGGTTCTTTCAGTATAACACAGGCGAGAATCCCAGAGTAAATCGGGGCGGTATACTCTAGCACGGCTGCGTCCCCTAGAGGCAGGTAACGGTATGCAGAGAACGCACACCACGCTGTTAAATACCCCATGCAGCTCCGTATAACAACTAAGACACAGTCCAGTCTCGACGTCATGCCCGTCCAGGGAATAATCTCCTTGTCATTCAGTGCCTTCTGTTTCGCTGCTTCGATGCTTGAGTCTGATTTTGGTCTGTCACAGCTTTCCACCGCAGATTCATTTGACTCTTTTGAAGCCTCTTTCTCAGGCCCTTTAGTCTCGGAAATTTCTAAAGACTCTTTGAATTGTTTCTCGGAGATTGCCTCCTCGAGATTCCCCTGGGAAAATTCTTGGGATGCCCTTCCCTTTTTAAGGATTTGATTCTCTCTCTCACTGTTGTTCATATCGGAGTTTTCTCTCTTACACACACTTTTAGAGTCAAAATCGTCGTACTTCCATTCCTGATAATTACATCTGCTGGAATTTCGAGTCTCGGAATCAACTTTTTCAAGATATAGCAACTTTGAATCTTCACTGGCGACCTCTTCATCAATTTTTTCCCGTCCAGAATCTTGTTGCTTAGCAACACAGAGCCAGGAGGGGGCAGCGAGAACAAAAATTACAACGTGTCGGAACGCCAAAAACACGAGGACGGAGACGTCTTTGTAACTGCCGACGAGAAGTGCCGACACTGACAGTGCCAGGGCCGACAACACCGACAGAAAAAGTCCCGCCGCTCCATGGTGTAGGTGACAAGTCGTCTCCCCCATGCTCTTCTACTGTCCTGCTCTAAACATGCTATTCACTGACGTCACTTTCAGTAGCAGGCGACCCATATGGACAGTTCAGCTATTGCGTATCCACCATTTAGCTTGGTAACCAGTGCAGTGATTCCTTCTTTTTCAGTGTTACCTAAAAATCCATATGAGTAGATCTGTTAGTATCTATACGTAAGTTTAATCTCGATGCTTCGAACAATAGGGTGCTGTATTTCGCTTCCAGGAGGGTGACGCTTCAATGCGAAATGATAAAAGCAAATGCATAATATACTAAATACACGAGATGCCCGCTGTGTGTAACGTACAAGATTAGCCATTCATGCGCATGATGTCTCACGTAAGACCTATAGTTCCGCTTGTCCGTGCAGTTGTACGAATGGAATTTTTAGAACAATTTTCAACCAAAGATCCACAAAATTGACTTAACATTTAAAAGTAAGTGAAACCAGGAGCTCTGTTAGAAAAATCTTTCGTAAAACGCGAAAGTTTAGGAGGAGATCGTTTAGGCCTATCGCCGTTATCATCTCGCCTACTGAATATTCAGAACATGACATTTTGTGGACGGGTGGTGAGGTTAATTAACAGTTGTGTTTATTAAGCATGAAATCTGTTAACATATCAGCACGTGGGGGAATCTATTTGATAATAGAAGGAGATGATATCAGGGGGGAGGGGGGGGGGCTTCAAATGGTTTTACAAAGGACATGGAATAAGAAACGATTAGCATCTACAGACCCCGATGCAAAATGGAAATCATACTAGATTGCATAAAACGAGACCGTCTGCAATACGTGATGTTATAAGGGACTATAAACTTGGGGGAGCTGTGTTTTCTTAGAGTGCATTCCCAGAGATTGAGATCAATCCATCCGGATCGACCTAACGCCGTGGGGGTTCACGCTAAATTGCAGTCAGCCGAGCGCGCACGACAGTTAATTACCCCCTTACAGCTTTTAGTAGGCGGGACAGACATTTAAGCCGGCTAAGCTGACAGTAATCTAGTGAGACTCCCCACGGGGATAGATCGATCTAAAATCTGTGGGAATGGGGTCCTAGAAAGCTATGTACAAATGATACGTAAAATTTGGTAAATTCGTGTTGCAATAGACTGTAATGCGACAGAGCATTCTTAAACGCGAAAACACACAGAAGACCACCTGTTAATAAATCCTGTCACCTTTTGTTCATTGTCACGCCGCCATTACTATTCTGCCATTATTTCTGACACAATTCTCCTCCAAACCCCGCGAAATCTCACTTGATTTTACGTTGAATCGCCAAACGATTCCAATGTAAACACGACAAAGACAGAGAGTGAAATTACGATTAGTTCTGATGACGTAGAAATACATGCTTTATTTAGAGCTATCAACAGGCTCGTTATATTATATCCAAAATAGGCAGGATATGCTAATGATATCATTATGGTCTTGCCTTTTGTCCTCCGCTATCGACCTATATATTGATATTTTTCACGGATACGTCTGTGGCTTATTACATATGAACTTTTCTCAACTGTGAACGAGAATTTGAAATGGCACCAGTACTGTACTGGCCTCTAGTAAAGAGTAGCGTCTTGGTGTGTTGCTGGTTTCAAGCCCAAATTTTTAAGTGACGTAATTTCCATGATGGTTAATTTTTGCAATATGAAGGTTGAACGGACTTTGCGTGTCTTAAATAAATCAGTGTTCATTTGGTACGTAGTCAAGTACAGTTTTAGAGCTGCTCGTGTAAAACTTCTTTGCTAGCATACATGTACCTACCTGTGTAAACCAACCTTTGCCAATTAAAAAAGAACGTCTGCAATCACAGGGAACAAATTGTCTTATTCCAAATGAAATCCATATAAAGTTCTCTCCTTTCCGTGAGTGGGGTCACAAAAACCTGAGCTGTAAGCAGAAATATTTTCGCTCTTGTTTTTTGTATATTACATAAAAGCTAGACCGCCACATCACTTGCGTGTTCCTTTCCAGTTAGGGCCCTTCTGTATCACGGGTCTTAGGGCACATTCCCAATGAAACTATCGGTCTACGTAGATCGATTCAACTCCGCAAGGGACTCTCACTGATTGCAATCAGTTAAACAGCTCCTGATGAAGAGTAGAATACAGAAAAGGTGGTGATTATAGGAGAAAATTGGAAAAAAAGAGGAGTTGTGTTAATCTGTTTAACTGATCTGATTGCATTCAGCGAGAATCCCCGCGGAGTTGGATCCATCTCCTTACAGCGATACTTAAATGGGAATGAGCCCTTAGTTTTCTTTTGCATATTTATTAGGAGCTATGAATTGTTTTAAATAGGTCTTTTTGACACTGCTACACGTTGGAATACATCGCTCGTTGCGTGATGGTCATACGTTTATTCAAAAGATACTGGTACCCGTGTCAACTTGTACACAAGGCTCCAATATCTTTTCAAGAATTTTTTTTTTTTTTTTTGACGTCGAGTACCACTCTGTGCTCTGTCCTGACTGCGGTAAACAAACCTATGTACTAATGAAATCTCCGAAAAAATGGTCTTTCAGACGCCCCCCCCCCCCCCAAAAAAAAAGAAGCAGTTTTACTTGTCAGTTTTCCAACGGCCAATATGTTCGCAACGTTATTCAGCTTTCTCGTCTATCGCCCACCCGATACACAGTGTATCTGCAACTCCTGAATACTATTGCCTCCTAATGCAAAAATCAATTGGTAAATCGTTATATTACTTCAGTATATTAGCGTATTATTGCCAATATTATATTTGTTTTAAATTGCTGATTCCTACCATTTACCATAACGTGTAGGTTAATGTTTTATTGTTATACTGGTACGTTTGGGGTTGGTGGACTCACGCTTGAGATAAATTTGAATTTCATTATATCAAAATAAAGAAATTCGGAGCTGGGACCCTGACAGTGCTGACAGGGCTCCTAGCTGAAAACGGTGAGATAATTGAATGTAGGTAGAATTCTCGTCCAAGTAGTTTTGTAACACTAGCACCTCTTTCATGCTTATGACATCTGAATGAATGAATGGGTGATCGCGAAGGCTAGCAGAGATGCATAAATAAATGTTTCACGTGTAAAAGAAGGCTGGAAATCGTTATAACTCTAAAGATAGAATATCGCTAGTACCATGACGTTGGACTGCCTACTATGAAGTGATTGTTACCTCCGCTAGGGTAGAACAAATCCAGGGTGACTCCCCCCCCCCCCCCCCCCCCCCCCCCCCCCT
>NW_019775527.1:155171-196440 GCF_001039355.2 Lingula anatina
CCCCCCCTGCCCCCCCCCGAAAATAAAATTATTAAATCCCACAAAGCTTCGCGACGTATGCAGGTGTGCCCTTTAATGCCTCGGAAGCTGTTTGGAGCATATTTTTAAAAAGAACATAACTTTTATGCGAAGCGACCAAGGTAACTGAAAGTTTGGGTAATGATTGTACACATACTGAAGTGTAAGTCAAGCAAATTTCTTGGTATTTGATTGACCCTTGTAGGATTTAATAAATTTTTATGGGTTCTGTTTGTTTGTGTCACAGAAAGATATATCTGCTAGTGAACGAGAGTGTCTCAACATCGGCCCACAAATTATTTTGCACACCCCTGTCATGATTGATTGAATGGTATTTATATCGGCAATTACTTTGCGCTGATATTTCACTACAAAATGAAAAATAAAATAAAAATTCCCTCATTATTAAAACAATAGGTACAAGATGTGGACTGAAGATAAAATTCCATTGCTTTCCAACATTTCTTTTATTCATATTGTTACAACATCTATCACTACAGGTTGATTTCTATTCTTCGTATTTATATATAATTAGAACGCCACTTTTAATTCACTATAATAAATATCATATATACATTGCTTACTGCTTAATTAGATTTCTTTCTTCTCACGCAAATCTACATGCAAACATATTTCTTCTCTCGAATAACTGAAACATGATATATTGTTTACAACAACATCGCATCCGTTGACTGACAGACTTCAATAATTTCGATTTCAAGTTAACTATTGTATTACAGGTAATGACAGTCATTATTTCCACAAATAACTTAAATCAGCTAATACCACAGTCTCCACCTCACAGATGCAGTCTGGGAGGGTATTTTAAACAAGACAAATTCAGAGGCGCACCTCGACCTACCCTTCACTACAGAGGTACCCTTCTTTCCCTTCTCTACCACCCTAAACAGAGTTACGTTACAACCGAAACGTGAATAAAAAAAAAAAGAATTTTAATATCCTTGTGCCGTATATGTTTGGGTACAATTGCCCTCGTCTCTGGAAAGGTAGACCCTTCTCTCCTTGAGAGAAAGAGAGAGAGAGAGAGAGAAAGAGATTCAACCAAGACATTTGATAGTACGCTTGCATGCATCTCTGAATCTTTTGCTCATGAAAGCATACACAATGGGGTTAATACCAGAGTTCAATTCCGACATTTCAACAGCGACTACTCTCAGGACTTCCAGACACGTTGAACTTCGGCCCAGGTTCTTGGTCGCTATGTACACAGCGGTGTAAGGCAGCCATGACATCATAAATACAAACATTATGGTGCCCGTCATCTTGGCCAACCGTACCTGGGACTCCCATTGGTGTTTGGTGAGTCCCCTGAATCCGGGTGATCGGCTGGTATCCTTCAGATCCTTTGACCTGTTCAAACTCCAAACCCTGCCAGAAGCTCTCGTAGGACGAGAGGAAATATCAACTTTAGGCAATGCGGTCTCTGCTGTCGATTCTGTTGTCATCTCAGTCATCTGCGCCGACCAGACGGCAATTTTTCTTCTTTGCCTGGTGACCGAGGCTATGATTGCCAAATACAAGACACACGATGTGATGAAGGAAATTGGGATGTGGGGAAGGAGGACGTACGTCATGAAGTCATGGTAGACATTGTCAGCACGGCACTGGCTCCCCGGCACCCATCGGCTCACCCAAAACACCGGCAGGACACCCAGAATGGCAGCGTATACCCAACAACCGACGGCAATCCCGTTGGTCAGACGGCGCGTGAGCCTGGCAGAGAACTTTCGTGAGCTGCACAAGACGAGGCAGCGTTCTGCGGCTATTACAGGCGTGTGGAGTAGAGACAGCCCGTGCATGAAGACCATGGTCGACACCTGGCCGAGACAGGCGTACCTGCTGAACAGCACAGCTCGGCGGAGACCGGGAACCAGTCGAGTTAGGTGCTTCATGACGATGCCGTAGGGAATGGCGACGAGTCCACAAAAGATGTCCGTCAGTGCCAAACTGAAGATGAGAACATCGGTGTTTGTAACGTTCTGAGGCTTCGTCTTGATGAAAGTAATGATGACGGTGGAATTGGAAAGGATGGTCCAGATGGCGATGGAGAATTCGACTGCAGCGAAGGCTATCACGGCGCTCTGTGGCAATGCCATATACCAGTCAGTAGTGTCCGTCCGAATATCGTTCACATGAGATTCCGTGGCATTATAAGTGGAGTTATCCATTTTGCTTTCTACGAGAGTTATTTTAAAGAAAATTTGCACCACAAAGTTGCACAAATTTGTATCACTGTCCGTTTTTTTTTTATGTAGTACAATGGGACTCGGGGAAACTGGAGTAGACGAAGATCCGTGTGGTTTCTCCCGCACGTAAAAACTAATATGATGTTCCTTTCACACCGAGAATAAACGTTGCTGCTATATTAACACCTTTCACCTACGTTAATTTACAGAAAGTTATATAGGTAGCTGTCATGTCCAAGATTGGTGACGGTCAAACGCAGCATGAACATGATTTTTCTTGAAACTTATGCAGTAACAAGACGACGGAAATCTGGAACACTGGAAAGTAGATGTTTTTTTTTCGTTCAACGCCAGGGGCCATCTCAGCTTTTAAGCAGATAAAATATTTGAATAATATATATTTTTTAAATAATAAATAATGTGTCAAATTTGCAGGGTTAGCATTTAATACAAGTTTAAAAATACGCCTTTATAATTTTTTCAAAGGCAAGAGTGTTTTGTCTGCTTGTTTTTGGCATACATTTTAGTTTTGTGTCAAACGATAGTGATATACTTCAAAATATGATCAGGCACCTCTGAGGCTAAGATGAAGGAAGTGAAGTTCGAAAATGGGCTTAATCGGGTTATTTTATCAGATAGTTTCCCCCTTAGCATGTTTTTAGCGTGTAATCCGCTGAGTATGGGGCGGATATCCTTTGCTACATACCAAAATAGTTGAATATTTCGGAAGTTAGAAATATAATTATTATTTCCGTGATAAATTGTCACAATATTAATTGATATACAGCTGGCTGTGGCAGTGGCCAATAAACACTTTTGAAGTTCTGTAAGAACTTCCACCATCTAAGCATCAGCATCGGTCATCAACGTAAACTACAGCCTGATGTGTCGTCAAAAGACATGGTAAAGTAAAAAAAAAAATGCTTCAAAACCCGAGTTTCCATAGGAACAATCAACACCATACTCCTGAATCATGGCTTTCGTCAAGGAGTACTCCTAAGAAATTCTTTTTGATCCAGCAGAAGAAAACCGCCGCTAAAAAGGGACCAAACAATTGACTTCATAGTGCCATCAAGTGTGCCACTGGGGACGTACGTACCTGATTTATTGATGATGTTCTGAATGCCCTCATAAATGCATACTTTTTATCCATTGCTCTTACTCCTTGGGATAGCGCGTTAGGGGAAGATCAGAGCCCCATAACTTGGAGGCATCGCGTATTGCGAATAGCGATATCACATAGAGGCTACAATGTATTATATGGGGCGAGTATGGGCGAGTTATGGAATCGAGACGCTTGCGCTCGGTCGATGCTTTCGAGTTACGGGGCCCTGGTGCTGTTTGCAAGAACTAATTGAGAAGAGATAACTATGTGGATTCTTGAAATGGTCCCATATTTTTTTTTTTATAATTCAACGACTTCACACTCACGTGTGTTTAAACGTGGAGCTAGCTGACTTATGGTATGTAATTTATCCTCAATTAAAACAAAGAAGTAACATTATCTTATCTGCGAGAGACGGCATTAGTTCTTTAAAGATAGATGTTCCATCCGCGTACGCATGTCATTGTGTATTTCAAATAATCAGTCTTATTGCTATCACCTATCTTTTTAAAGATATCATTATCTTATCATTATTAACATCCTCTAGTGATGTAGCTCTCCTGAATCTCGGTAATCCATACTGTCGCACTAATAAAAAGAACTCTGCTTGCGGCAGATTTGTACCGAGTCATCTATTTGTAATTTTCACCTTTAGAAACGTATTGCAAATATAAAGAGCTGTTTCTGACAACAAAATTAACCTCTTAATTTCAATTTTACTTAATAATTCGGAGAAGCATGGGACAGCCTCGGGTGCCCAATTCACAAAAGACACCGTGTCTGCACATAAAAACAAACATTTCAGTTTCATTTCGAAGTGCGTTTTGTTCAGGGTCGCAGCTGAAAACAACACAAACACAACAAGATATTCAGTGAGACACTTTCAACTTTTAATTCAATTTCATAGTCACTTTTATCACCATAGGCAATCAAATATTTACAGAAATCTATTCGGCTTTTCACCTTACATATGGCCTTGCTAGCTCTTGTCATTAAATTTACCTACATTGAACAGGTCCAGCCGACACAATTATCTTTGGACCCAAAAGGACTCAGGACCTTAAAAAGGTCAGAATGACCAGTCCTGGCAAAATGAATAACCATGCAAAGTAATATACAAATGGACAATGATACAATGACTTCTACTTTCTTGGTGAAAGTACCATATTGTTACAATATACAACATATGTACATATCTATGCTAGCAAGGTGTTTTGGGGTACCTTATATATATTTATATACTTAAAAAAAAAAAAAGAAATTGACCAAGGTCAATTTTCCCACACATCATTTTCTTTGCTGTTGTCAAAACTTTTAATCTATGCAAAACCAGATTTGCAAAAAGCTTCAACTTTAAATTGAAACATCCATGTTTACAATAGCAGTGGATACATTTGTTTAAAAAGTGATCACCAGTTACTATAGAGGACGCTGTCTATAGTATTCTTATAAGACAATACCAATCAAAACATCAAACTTCTAACAGCTTTAAAACCATGTCAACCACAAATGTGACAAAAAATAACGGAATAAAAAAATCCAATGTTAACATTAACACCAAAGAATGTGAAACTCTTATTATCTAGGAGACTAATACAAAGTCCTTCAAAGCTGGAAAAACTCTCACTTCACTCAATTATTCTTAATCTGAAGAAAAAACTAGGCCCCAATGCTCTGTTCCATGATAACTTTTCTACACATGCCCCAAGCTTTTTATAACATTCTAATTAAGAAATATGGTAACTTGTAAATATTGAAGTCATTCAGGTTTTACTTCAAATAACTCATTTCACAAACCTTTCTGACCTTAAAATGGCCTAAGTATTAAAAAAATTAATAATAGTATTGGTAATTAATAATAAGTCATTTAAAAACAAACCCGCCTTTCATAAATTCATCTGAGACAGTTCTGAATGTAACCTCTTTTCTCCTCAAACTTGACACTTACAATTAAAGCCACTTTTACTAAATAATTGTTACCGATATTCAAACTCTGCTGCAGCATGACAAGTAAATCTTAACCACTTCATTCTGAATGCTTAACAATGATGTTAATTTAGTAACAGCAATGTGGACAATCAAGTTGCATGTGGATCCCCCCCCCCCAAAAAAAAATAAATAAATAAATAAATAAATAAATAAATAAATAAATAAAATAAAAAATAATTAATTAATTAAATTCAAAATAAGAAAACCTTGAATATTTTAAAGCAACCCTCAACACAACTCAGGCATGCAGTCACCACTTCCACAGACCACAAGCACCTGTCCTCGTAGAAAATCAAAAACTCTTAAACCAGTAATGTTCCTTGAAACTGCATGCTATGTGAACCAGTATGGTATGTGAACCACGTATATGCTATGTGAACCACGTATATGGTATGTGAAACTGCATGGTATGTGAACCAGTTGTTGTGGTTAACACCCAAGTTTCCATAATAACTTATTAAAATAAAGCTGAACTGGGCTACAGGCAATCTTCAGTACTACTTGAAATATTTCAGATGAATTCTCAATAGACAATACTACAAGACTCATCTCATGAACTTTTTTAAAAACTTAAATCATTCACCTACAATGAAAGTTTCCACACAAAAAGTCCACCATTCATACCAGATAAGGTAATCTGGTCACATTGTATCAATTTTCTCAGGCATGGTGCAGGAGTCTCTCTCTCTGTGTCACAGCTTTTACTTGTAAAAGGCACTCTTTGGGTTAACTTCTTCAAACCTTCTCTTGCAGGTTATCTCCACAAATCTCCAACACAACTTGCAAAAGTCAGAAACTGTCGTTTTTCAAATTTCTAGTTGGCTTCAAGTCCAACCTTGTAAGCAGAAGCTTCTATTCGGTGTTTCACTATGCCAGTGGTGATGTCAAAACTACGGTAAAAACTTGAAAAATTTTGTCAGTTTAAGAAAATTAATTAAGATCTTTAAATGCCTGAATCTGACTTAGTGTTTGTAGGTGACAAACTTTTCAAAATTATCAAGAGGCCCATTTTCAAGTTTGATGAAATTTTCAAAGTGAAAATAATTTCGTTGGCAGAGAAGTCTCCTGACAAATTTTCAAGACCAACTAAATTTTCAAGATTTTATCGCAACATACAATCTTTTTCTTTCATAATAACCATTTCTGTCAACGTGTCTTGCTAAGCCTCACAGACAGAACCCATGGCGGACTTTATTTCCCCATCACAGTTTAAGCTCACACTGTTAAAACGCTGTCAAGGCATTCATTTTTCAGCTTCAATCTTTCACAAGTCTTCCCCCTGCTAACATCAGCATTTCCTCGCAGCCCGACTCATCAATATAGTAGTAACTGGACATCTAAAAAACATCCCTTTCCCTGTGCATGCATCTGTCACGCTGGCAAAAGATCAAAATCGTCATTCACTTGGACCATTGGCACATGTAGCTCGTCAATACTCGGACGCTTTTTGTTGTCGCAGAGTCCACACTCCATCAGTTTTAACTCCCAGTCCATCTTCTGCACAGCGTACAGGGACTCCGCCTCGTGATGGTGCCGCGACAGCAGCGCCTCCTACCAAAGTGAAAAAAGATAGATATACTCAGTCATGTTGTTTACTGTAAGTTTATTCTACCGAGTCCGCGTTCAGAAGAGTGTATTAACTAGTCCGCGGGTCAAATATGTCTGACCTACTTGAATACCTCCCCATGGAAAATTTATATTCAGCGTCTACAAGCAGATTAGACAACAAGCTTTTTTAGTGGTTTGCCATATTTGACCCGAGGACAAGTTAGTCTACTGTTCTGAATGGGGCCTGACATTATTAGGCACTTTTTACATAGTGCTGTACACTTTTTGAGAGATAAAAAACTTAATAAAGCATGATCTTTAGGTAAGAGAGATGCAGCCACTTGATTTGATTTATTTTGATTGGTATACTGGGGTATGAGACAGAGAGTACGCTAAAGCCAGACTTTTTGAAAATGCCAGTCTCTCAAGTCTGTTGATAAACATTCCGGCCACTAATGCATAGGAGTATGTTAAACCTTTAAGTCCTTATTGATGTACTTCCTTTTTTTCATGAATACATATTTTTGCCTTGATTATAAGAATATTTCACAGAAGGATAAAAGGATACTCTACTCTCTGTAACCCTATAAAAGAGTGACGGACACTTGTTCGAAAAGTTTTGCTGGTGTAACAGCTGCCATCTCATCAAATGGTAATTTACTACTGTTAATGTATATTGATCCCAACATACACACTACAAGCAATAACACAGCTTGAGTAGGTGTTACTTTTTCATATCTTTCATCCATATCTTGCACTTAACAAAACAACACAGATTTCATCAAATGGTAATTTACTGTTGTTAAAGAATATTGCTTTTGATATATATAGTGCAAGCAATAACGGCAAGTTCAAGTACCGCTTACCTTTACTTTTTCATATTTATCATCCACATCTTGCAGCCAAGAAATTAACTGGCGTCCAGTGTATCTGGCTCTTGATGTCTTATCTTTCTCTTCCTAGAAAGTGGACAGACCATTGATCAGCATATTAAGTATATATACCACATTTTCTATGTACCAGACATATCTCACTATATAAGATGAACAGCTACATCTGTCTTTTCTTATACTTAAATTCACTTCACTTTACTTCTACAATACACTTTTCATCATTTCATGAACACACCATAGTTTTTTTTTAAATAAAAATAAATTTTAATTTAATACTATTTTTAACCATTTTCTAAAACAAGGCACCAATTTTATTTGACATGTATTTAGTAACTGACAATATACACAGTACTTTATAATATGCAGACATTCAGGATGGCATTTAACTTAATGTTATAAAATCTATACTTAATCAAAAATTGGATGAAAATTATGGCAGCATATAAAGTGGTTAAAAATTGTCCATTTTCTTCTTACCTGCTCAGCATCCAGCATGTAATAGACGTCCTCATCGCGGAGAATAGTACAGGCACTGAGAGGGACGCTCTGATTGGCCATGGCTCTGGCCGCCCTGCCGTGCGCCCGTATCCTTTCCTGCTCAATGGACAACATCAGCTTCTCCTGGAAAGGCAATGCCACAGTACAGATTGTGTTAGGTGTGCTTTGGTAAACAATTGTGTTACACAGGGATGTGACAGGGCTTGGGCACAACTGCTGCACTCACCATACTAGCTTTTATATTCTGAATCTAGGAGGTATAGTCCAGTTTTACACCAGAGAATGGTATACACATATAATGAAAAGGAATAGCTGTTCCTACTAAAAAGGTTATTTGTTAGGATTATAGTTCCATTCATAGGATTATAGTACTGTGAAGTGGAATGAAAATTAATATTTCTCAATGTACGAGTAGGGTGAAAGTACCATGGTTCTGAAACGGTTAGCTTTATCTATCAAGTAGGTAGCAATAAAGAAAAGTGCTAGGGAGGACACCAAATTATTTTAACCTTTACATCTACCTAATGCTTTACATCTACCTAATGGAGGCATTTTGGAGAACAACATATCACTTCATAAGATGGGGAAATATAATGAATTACACATTCTACTGATTGGTCATATTTTCTTTTATAAAGAAAACAGTGGCATAAATCTGGGGGAAAAAAAGATTTAATAAGTCTTTAACCAGAGAGAGAGAGAGAGAGAGAGAGAGAGAGAGAGAGAGAGGGAGAGAGAGGGAGGGGAGGGGGGGTCTTATACTTACTCTTTCTATAAGATGCTGTAACCGTAGTCTATATCTTTCTTTCTCCTGGTCCTCAAACATGGACTTCATTGGCGCTTCTATAGAGTTTGGAGGAGACAACTGAAAACAGATATAATAATAATAATAATAATAATAATAATAATAATAATAATAATAATAATAATAATAATAATATATATATGAATTAAATAGGGGCTTGACTTCAATTACCAATCACAGTTACAAAATCATTAAACAAGACTTTCAAGAAACAATATTTTATAACATGGCGACTACAAATGATTTCAAAAATGGCTTGCAAACTTGGGCAGTAAACTTATTGTTTACATTCCATTTTTACTATCATCCACATTACAATGGCATGAGGTGGTCTTTGGGACAAATATCTGAAAGAGTGCAACTTGGTTACTTAACTCAACCTTTTTTGATAATAGCCACTACAGAGAAAAGTATTTTAATGCTACAAAATATCGAATCTGACATCCTCCCCCCAACACACGCACACACACGCACGCACGCACGCACGCACGCACGCACGCACGCACGCACGCACGCACACACACACACACACACACACACACACACACACACACACACACACACACACACACACACACACACACAGAGGTAAAATGAGGATATATCTTGCCTTTTCTATATTTTGCTTCATTGGCTCTGGTTTCGCTGTCACAGTGGCTGAAGGGGCAGCAGGAGAGAGCTAGAGAAAGAGAGAACAAGGCAGCAAAGCTGTCAAATGTACAGACAAAAAGCAGACAATAACAATGCACAAAACAGGCTACTGTCAATTCTGATGCAAAAGTACATTATGCTTAACTGCAAATTCAACATCAAATTTCAATTATGCTCAACAGGTAATACCAATGTAAGTGAAATGTGTAACAAGCGTAAGGCTTCAGGCCCATGGGAGTTTAAGTTCACACTTTGAAAATGCCAGAATGAGAAAAATGAAAATTTCACATAAAACTGCTTAAATTCAATAATAAATGATAACCCATTTGAGCTGGCTTTCTTATTTGAACTGCATGCCAATCCTACAAATCATACTTGTAAGTTGAAAATAATAATAAGTAACATAGTTTTCTTTTCATAATGTTTGTAGTAGCAGTGCAAAAAGATTTTTGTCAATTTTGATGTAACATTACATAATAAATTACAGAATAATTATCACCAATTTTTGATTATTGACTATAAATAGCATGGACATGTAGAAAATTTGATTACCATTTGGCTTCATGTCCATGGGAGCTTCGAGTCCCACAATGAATATGCCAACATGATAAAAATGAATATTTCACTAAAATGTATAACTTCCAGAAAAAGAAGCCAATTAGACTGCTTTTCCAACTCAGGCTGCATTTTAGTCCTTTGTTTCTTTTTTGAAAGTTTGACAATCATAAGTAACATGGTTTTCCCATAATGGTCATCATGGCAGCAGCACCCAAAATTGTGTTTTCTTCTATTTTAATGCAATATTACATAATGCTTAACAGCATAATGACCATCAGTTTTTAATAATAAAAGATCCGTATCGTGGATTTTCAGAAAATGTGACTAGCATGGGTCTTCAAGCCCGTGGAGGTTCTAAGTCACACCTTGAAAATGCCAATATGTGAAAAATTAAATTTTCACAAAAAACTGATTAACTGCCAAAAAAATTTACCAAATAGTCTGCATTGCCCACTGAAGCTTTATTTAAGTCCCATGTTTCTTCCTGTAAGTTTGAGAACAGTAAGTGACATGGTTTTCCTTAAATGGTCATCATGGGAGCAGTGTCCAAAATAGGGGTGTCTTCAAATTTTGATGCACTATTACATAATGTTTAACAGGATAATTACCATCAATTTTTAATAATAAAATATTAGTATCATGGATATTCAGAAAATGTTCCTAGCAAAGGTCTTCAGGCCAAAGGAACTTCAAAGTCACACCTTGAAAATGCCAAAATGTAGACAAGACAGCACTGTCCTGAAATGTTTTTTTTTCCATTTTTAACAATTTTTTAACATATAACAAAATTAACAATTTACTGCCATTTATATATGATCAACTAAGAAAATTGATGAGATGGGAAAAATATCAATAGAACAGTGTTTAATGTCCAATTTCCTCCATTCTGAGTTTCTGAACATAGTGAATGAATGAATCTGACAAACTGCAATGATATGAGTTTATTTCCATTTTTGAAACTCTATTATACAATACATGATAACAAGTTTACCATCATTTTTACATAATCAACTAACAATGTTGTAAAGATGCAGGAAATGTCAAACAAACACTTTTACGAATCTTATTAGTTAAATAATGAGACTGTTAACATGCCTAAGAATTGAATCTGAGGAAATGTGAAAAAACAGCATAACTTATAAAATAATGGCCCGATTATGCTGATTTTCGAACTTGACCTGCATTTTAGTAAGATTGATTACTCCTGTGAGTTTCATGACAACAGGTCTATCGGTTTTCCTTGAAATGTGTTAACAGTGTTGCACATATGCTGAAAAGTGAAAAAAACAGCATAACTACTAAAATAGTGGCCCGATCATGCCGATTTTCGAACTTGATCTGCGTTTTAGTAAGATTGATTACTTCTGTGAGTTTCATGACAACAGGCCTATCGGTTTTCCTTGAAATGTGTTAACAGTGTTGCATATATGCTAAAAAGTGAAAAAACAGCATAAATTCTACAATAATGGCCCGATCATGCTGATTTTCGAACTTGACCTGTGTTTTATGAATATTAGTCAGCTCTGTAAATATAAAGCCAAAAAGTAAAACTGTCTTCCACTTATGGTGTTAACGCTGAAAGTGCACGGCGACGGCGACGGCGACGGCGACATGATCGGCGACGGCGACGACAGACGCAGGTGATGGCAATATGTACAGACACATCTGTGTCTGTACATAAAAATGACAGAATTAGTCCAAAAATATCAGCTACATCTATTTGTTCATCATATTTCGAGGTTTAAAAAAAGACTCCAATTGCTGGCGGGAATGCATTAAGACATGGAACAGCCATTAATATAGGTAATAAAATTTTCATGAATAGCTATAAAGGTGGGACTCAGTCCAATTCTCATCTCACAAAAGTGGTCATAAATTTGGTTAAAAATAATTTTCTCCGAGAGAATATTTGAGCTTAAGTAGTGTACGGCGTTTATTTGCAGATATAAGGGTTTTATATAAATCATGAAATCAAGTGCAGATTTACCCTAGGTTTTAATTGTCTAGTTCAAAAGTCTATTTTCACTAATCTGGTTTTGAGGTAATTAATAATTGTAAGAAGTCAATGTTATTTTTAACTAAAGCAATGCTCTATGATATGCAAATAGATATATTTCTATGTCAGTTTAATGTGGAATAAGTTCACTATCTATTTATATACTATTAACTTTTACCGAGAGTGTTCTCAACTAGTTTTGTGCCACTATTACAACAATAATCCTAATATTATGAGTCACTGCATGACACAAAAAAAAAAAAAAAAAAAAACATTACTCAGAAAAGAGATTATCAATGATTAAAAAAAAAAAAAGCATTTGAGACGGAAATGCCTAAATGTCAAACAGACCTAACCCAGAGAAAGAGTGCAGCATTGCAGGAAATAACACAAGTAGTAGTCATGGTAACCAAGTTGCTATGGTGACAGTGGCTGGTGACAGACTAGTAGTCTTTCAATTGATGTCATGTGCACACAAAGTTTTGCTTCCTTCAAGTATATTTATCACGCAGCATAAGAAATCGTGATTTAGGAATCTATTTATATTTCAACAACAAATGGGCCACAAATATAACAATGGCTGAAAGGCTCAAGATGATAAAATCCATGATGATAAACTTAAAAGACAAATACATTGCTTCTATATTAACTTCCCATAAAAGTGCACTTTCCTTTCTGAAAGATATGTTCACAAAAAACAAAAACAAAAAAAAATCATCTCATTTTGTTTTGATAGAACTTAGACTGGGTTTCCATACCTAAATCGACCTAACAGGATCAGTCCAGACATGCTGAAACTGTTGGTCCGATCCGATCCGGCAAAATTTGTCTGGACCAGTAAAAAATTGGACTTAATCGGTCCAAAGGACCGACAAGAGTTTTAAGAGCCACCATTTAGAATTTACAGTCATCATTCCACATAATTCACTGAAAAATTATATAAAGCCCAAAGCGTTTTTTCAATCCATTTCAACCGACCACATTCACAAATAAAGTAAGCTACCTAATCCTAGTATTCGTCTAAAAAAAAATGGGTGATTTTCGGTCTGGCAAAAATCCATTCTGTCCAGCAAATTTTTCATTACTGCCGGTCCAAATGTCCGGCCATTATGAAAAGTTTTCAGCATGTCTGCAGTCAATCTCCAAGGGGTTTTCTCGCTAAATTGCTTTTAGCTTAAAGTACTTAGATGTCTGGCCCACCTACTGAAGCTGCTCAATGAGTGTTAAACACCCTCTATCAGTTTCAGTAGGCATGACAGACATCCAAGCCGCATTGGTTGATTGCAATTTAATGAGAATCCCCTGGGAGATAGACTGATCCAAAGTTAGTACGATAAGGCCTGGGAATGGTGGAGCCACAACTTGGGGGACCTACCGTTGGCACTGAAAGCTTGACTTTCTCTTTGATCATGTAATTTCGGTTGCTCAGCAAATAGTCATGGAAACCTTGGGGTGCCTTAGGCTGAACAACAAACATGTGTTCTCTTCGTTTGGCAATCTGAGAGAGAAATAAAAAAAAAATACAAACTTGTCAAATCTATCATGTCAAACTAAGGTGACTCTATTCTAATCTTAACCTTATGTTTTATTTATTTTAAAGTATTGACATTTCTTTATCTAGGTTAATTAATGTAAATCTTCCAGTCTCACTAAAAAAAAAAAAACTTTATCATATTGTAAACATCTGTAAGTTTGTGAACCTGCGTGTCCATCTTTCTATAGCAGTAATCAAACAGTATTGAATATGATTTCTATATGTTTTCACATTTTAATAGATTAACCAGAGCAGGTGAATTTTCAGTGATGTCATCTAATAAGAAAGTCATCATCTCCCTCCCAACCCTTAAGCACCAAAAAATCTATTACCGTGGATTTGAGTTGATTTACCTTGATCTTTTTCCGAGTGAAAAAAATATAAATAAATAAATTTTATAAGTCTTACCACATCGAGTAAAAAGGAAAATATTGCATTCTTAATACTATAATTCCTACCTGTTTTTTAATCTGTAAATAAAGCACCAAAACATCCTAAGTTTCAGTTGCTTTGCCTTGATCTTTTTCAAGTGAAAAAAAAAAATCCTAACAGTCTCACCACATAAGTAAAAAGGAACACATTTCAAAATAAAAATAATGCATCCTACCTGTTTTCTAATTTGTAGATAAAGCTGGTATGGATTCACTGGCTTCTCCATGGAGGTGGGAGGGGGGATGGCCACAGGTTCCGTCTGGGGTGGGGGATCGGGGCGGGGCCGTAATTTTCTCTTTCTGGGGTGGATGTATTCTATCTCAGACTTGGACTGGTTGTCTTGGGAACTGCTGTCACCGTTCTGAGATGCTGCAGGAAAGAAAATGAGATAATGTGTTAGATCTTTGTTCAATCTTTAAAGCTAAAAGGGGTGAATATCTGAAGCTTAAATATTCCTTGATCCATATTAGAGAGAGAGACACTGTTATCTGCTATTTGAGAGAGAGAGAGAGAGAGAGAGAGAGAGAGAGAGAGAGAGAGAGAGAGAGGAAGGTTTTCTGCTACATTTTGCCAAAGGAAATGAAAAACCAGCTGCCATTAAATTATACTCCACATCGCCATTTTGAAAACTGATAAATCTAGAATAAGTAGGTGTAGCTGAATTTGATGCTGAGAAAATAAAAACTACTGCTTAGACAGTTGCCATTTAAACTACGCAAATGTCAGAATCTGTTTGCACTTTACAAAGGAAATTCTACTGGTTCAGTAACTTGAAGGCGGTCAGGTCATATGAAAGACTTGCCCTGCTAATATGGGCTTTACATTTCATAGCCACTATAGAAACGAATGTGAAGAAGAAATTTAAAGACTCAACTTGCTGCAGGATATTCTCTATATAAAAAAAGGTCACCTTGTATATGCGATATGTACAAACCAGGCCTTCAATTATATCATCAAGACTCACTTCAATATTCCTCTCTTGCAGAAAATCAAAAGAGCAAATCATTTTCTAATGGCTACTGTACAGAAAGTTATGACCTAGACTGTACACTGCAGTAATATTGTTCTATATTAGGACGATTAGATCTGTCCTTGTCAGGTGAAAAACAACACAACACGCACATTTCCTGTATCTCAACGGCATCACAAACATCTGTCTTGAGAATAAGAAGAGATGGACATATTTCAGAGCCAAAAGAAAGGAAATACCGATCTAAATAAATTTTTATATTTTTCTTAATAACAAATAGGTATGTGACACCATTGACGTAAGGCCAATATGTCTTGAAATATTTCAAACAGTAAAGCAAAATGATGTAATTTCCCAACCACGATCTCTATCACAATATAAATTCACATTTCTTTCCAAGTATCTTCTGCTTGTAATCGATATAACAAGTTTCACAATGCTCTCACTTAAAGCTGTAATTTTCAGTTGCCTCGGAGTTGGTTCTCTGATTAAATTTTACTGCGATAATCATTGCTCACCCTTCATTCCAACGACAACTGGAAAAATACCGGAACCACTGTAAAACACCTCTCTTTCAATTTTAAGAAGAAATTTCTGTCTGACAACTCTTCTCACATTTTTTCTGCTGCTCAGTTCGTCTAGTTCGCCATAGTATACACACATCGATTAATTCTCCATGAAGTCTTGTTGCCATGGAAACTGATTTGCAATTGATAGGAACTGCTGTGTCCTTTCACTTTTGATCTTTTCGTTCATTATATCTTATTACCACACAGAACAGTGTGAAACTTAATTGCCACTACCACAACTGTGTAAGGAAGGTTATCTTTTTTATGACTTATTATTTCTGAAACACTTCCCATTTACATTACAGGTAGGAGAAGAAAAAAATTAAGAGAAATTTTGATTGTCCAAATAATTGTCTTTTTGTAATTATTTATGTAGATAGTAAGACTAATCTACACTGAACAGTTTTATTATGTTACAGCATATACAACAATTTTGTCAGTTTTACATCAACTTACAGTCAATTATGAGTCATAATTTCAATCTTTTTTTCTACTTTGGCTATTGAGAGGCCAATCTGTGTGTGTGTGTGTTTGTGTGTATGTCTCTCTCTCTCTCGCTGTGTGTGTGTGTGTGTGTGTGTGTGTGTGTGTGTGTGTGTGTGTGTGTGAGAGAGAGAGAGAGAGAAGCAAGTTATTAAAACCCCCGCCTACAGTAATATCACTTAGTTCAGGCAAAAACAGCCAAGCTGTGCATCGTTCTAATGAGGTAGAAGATCCCTCCATTGAAGCTGATACTGAAAACTCCGCTTTTAAATTACAGAGGCTACACAAAACAGGGCATGTAGTGCATATAGCTCTGTGAACATCTGCAGTCTGTAGTCTTCTGAGGATTTCATTCACACCACAAACTAATGTGTTACCTAAGCTTTCAGGGAAACTCATTTCCACCATCCACTAATGATTTCTTCAGAATGGATCATGAAAAAAATCCTTAAGTAACCTTTCCTATTTTTGTGAAATAAGACATTCCACGTGGGAGGAAAAAAATAAACAGAATGAGGTCATATTACAAAGAACATCCGTAGTTTTACTGCCTACCTTCATATGAAACACCTTTCCTCTTAAAATCTTAGGAAAACTGGATATGTAACTGTAATTTTGAGTATTTATCAAAAGGGAAACAGGGGTCAAATTTCAAATATACAGAGAAAAAAATCTTTATAATTTTAATCAATAAGGATGCAAAAAAGCGATATCTTTTTTCAACAGCTGTATACACTGAGGGAACTCTATGTGGATGTATCATGGACATGATATTAAATACTGAAAATGATTTTAAAATAAATAAATCTAGAAAAACATTCAATACTGTGAATTTCTTACCCTGTGATGGTTTCTCATTCTGCTGCTGCTGTTGTTGCTGCTGCTGCTGCTGTTGAGCTGCCGTATGTGACCTCAGTGTCCTTGTGGGCTTAATGTCTTCCGCCTCCTCCTCCTTGTTGTTATTATCCTTACTGGTCCCTTCTTTCTCTTTTTCCTTGCCCTTACTGTCCTCTTTTTCACTCTTTCTGCTCCCCTCGCTCTTAACAGAGCCAGAGTCGCCCGATTTGGCGGAGTTTCCATCTTTATCTTTGTCCCTCTTGGAACGAGTGTTGGTGGTGGTAAGATTTGTCCCAGAGATGGCCGTGTTGGAAACCACACATGGAGTAATCTCCATGTCTTTTTCAGTCCTTGAAGTTGTACTAGAAGTAGATGTAGTTGTGATAGTAGGGGCTGCTCTTGGCTGCTGTAGCTGCTTTTCTGTTCCTTCAGGATTAACCTCAGCTGATGACTCAGGGCCGCCCACTATATAGATTGAGGATGTGGGGGAGTTTCTTGTCACAGGCTGTGACAGAATTTGCTGTTGTTCTTTCTGATGATGTTGTTGTTGTTGTTGTTGTTGTTGTTGTAGCTGCTGCATGGATTGGTCTACATTTACCGTTGCTGTTGTCGTTGTCGTGTTGTTCCCTGCCCCCTGACTACCTGACACAGGTGCGGTGACATTAATAGTCTCGCCGGCTGCCTCGTCAATCTCCATTGACTCCTGCGTAGGGTTAACTACGTACGGCAGAAACGGTTTACTCAGAAGGCGTTTCAGATCACCCTCTCCACCCGATGCAGGCGGAGTCTTTTGGGGAATGATGATTTTCAATGGGGGTACTTTTAACTTGGGCGAGTCTTTATCTGAAGAACTTTTTGGGGAATTTCTGTCGCTTCTTGGAGAAGAGCCAGTGGGCGAGGTTGACATGGCCTCTTTTGTAATATTGTCCAATTTTGGTGAAACTCGGTTTCCTTTTTCAGTTGGCGATGAGAGTTTTCGATTTTCAGCTTTAACTGATGGAGACGTGCTCCTAGACATTTCTGTCGAAGGAGGCGAGGAATTTTTACGTCCATCTTGCTGCTGTTCTGAAATCCTCTCTGATGGAGATATCTGAAGATGTAAGGGTGAGAGGTTTCTATGTTTTTCACTTGTACTGTCAGGTAGGAATTTATCCTTTGGCGAACTTCCCTTGTACTTATCACTTTCTCTCATATTTCTTTCTTTAGTCCGACTACTTTCTGTAGTTCCGAAAGAACCTGATCTTCCTCTAGAATCATTCTTAATCGCTCTACTCACTACAGCTTCTGATTTTTCAACCTTGCTGACCTTAGTTGCAACTGAGGTGCCACCAAGTTCTGATTTATCATGAAGTTTGTTTTTACTACTAATACTTGATGAATCAACTGTTTTCTCAGTTTTAAAAGTTTTAAAGAAGCCAGCTTGCTCACGCTCAGCCTTATTATTGAGGAAACCCACCTCTGATTTCTTATCATTATTTCCTATTGAATGTGGAATGTATAAATCGGCCATATTTGAAGATGAGGACTCCGCCTGATGTTGAGGCGGCTGTTGCTGATGATAAGAAGACGAAGCGTCTTTCTCACGAGAGTCACGCATTGAACTTCTCATTTTTTCCAGACTAGTCAATTCCTCGGTATCACTTATATCCTCAAATTCTGGCGCGTAAGGATCCTTTTCTGGCTGCTGCTGCTGATGTTGCTGCGACTGTATTTGTCGACTGTGTGAAAATAATCCCATTCTTTCATGAATAGTTGGTTTCATTTCCTTTGCAGGGTAGTCCTTGTTCACAAGTGGATTAAATGCCACTGGACCTCCAGCAGAGTCTTTACTCTGGCCAAAAGATGGTGCTGCTTTGGTCTCAGAGCCATGACGAGCCATGGCCGCCATTGAAAGTCTACTAGTGTCTTTATGATGGATTTTCCCATACGAGTCCCTATTAGTTACATTTGACGTGGGGTCTTTAGAAGAAGAAGAAGAAGAAGAGACAATATCCAGATGTGGATTGTACAAGTCACTGTCTGAACTAGATGATCGTGACACCCTCCTTTTGGCTGGTGACACTTTGCCAGAGACCCCCGTCAGTTTCCTCTCCTCACCTCCTTCCTCGCCCATGTCCATTTTGACGCTGTACGACATATCACCTTTGCTTTTTATGTGTTGGAATTTTAGCGTTAACCTCGGGGAGGATTTATCAAAGAGTCTGTTTTGTTTGGCTGCCAAGTGGGAATCTGGTCCATTATTTTCATATGTGTCCAGACCTGAAAAGAAACACAGTCTCTTGTCAGAAATCAATCAAGTAGATTGGTGATCACTGAAAGCTCTAATACAAATTTTGTGTTTGTCCTTTACTTTTATTTTTCAGAACTACTAGCTTTATGTTATATAGTGTGTGTGTGTGTGTGTGTGTGTGTGTGTGAGAGAGAGAGAGAGAGAGAGAGAGAGAGAGAGAGAGAGGAGGGGTAAAGAGAGTGAAGATCATTCGCTTCCAAGAATAAATGGACATAAAAATATGAAATATCTAGGGTAAAAAATTTACCAATATGATCTTCCTTATCTGAAGTGACACTTTCTGGTGAAGTAGGAGACCTTATTTCAAGACTTGAACTGTCGCTGCTAGAAGCAATTATTTCCTTCTGTAGAATTTGTAAGATCTCTGGTGCTGCAGCGACATCTATTGGCCGTTTTCCATGTGTGTTCGGCTGCAGCGGATTGGCACCGTGTCGTATGAGCAACTCTACCAGCTGAAAGAATATATAAATGGATATAAAGAATATATAAACGTGTAAGAAAGTGTCCCACCTATCTACACTCAAGTCATATCAATCAAAAAGAGTTTTCTATGTGACCGATTTGTACTGCCATGTTCTCTTTAACAGCATATTGCACTTTAGTTCTGATTAAATGCCTCATTTATTTTCTGTTATTTAATCTGGGTAAAAAAAAAAGCTTAACCTTTCAAAGATTTGTCTATCTCTCATTCTCTTTTGTAAGCAACAATGATCACATGAAAACCAATCTAAAATCAATTTTGGGGACAGAAAATGCTACGGATAACCAGATGTCAGTTTTGCTTTATTTCCTTTTTATGACAACTGTCACTTAAAATTTTTCAACTGTAACTAGTTCTCTGTAAAATCTATCGAAAAGACTTGAATACAATGAATATGTTTAACAAATGTCATCAATCCATATACATCTCAAAAGACTTAATTAAAATTAGCAACTTATGTTTCCTTCCAAAATATCTCATTTTCATACTTCCATCTAGAATTTTTGATTTTTCATATAACCAATGCACATATATAAATAGCAAATTTTCAATAAATTCGGAATAAATTCTTACTACCAATTTCCACCTAGAATTACTCGAGTATCAGGATTGCTCGTCAGAGTACCCAGTTGTAAATGCGGACTATATTTATCACAATAGGAGTCCTCAGAGAAAAACCAACAAGACATGCATTCAAGGGTTTAAAATATCTAGATTTCACAGCCCCTGTTGGTATTTATAGCTAATTCTTTTCCATAATTTACATTTTGTTCGACGTACAATCAGTAGACAATATAATCAAAGACACCTACTGCGAAACTATAGGTTTTCTTTGTTATAAATTTTGAATGTATCTTAATTCTTTTCCAAGAAATTCCTATCAAGATGAGATATCACGCAAGAAGTTATTTTTCCCTGGGTAGGAGGTTAAAATGTGAACCTAAGGAAAATGCTACAGGGTCTATTTTAAATGCATTAATCTGGTGACTTCGTGGATGAAAAAAATCCCAGGTAAGTGTCTACACACCAGTTCCTCGAACAAAAGACGTGGATCAATACTAATCTCTGAGCTAGAAGATCATAGTCTCATGAGATAGAAGTAATTCCTCACAAATTTCAAACACTTTGCCAATTCCAACATTTTATTTTTCCCCTTCTTTACTAAATCAATTTTAGCAAATCACCAGAGCAAAGTGCCTAAAAAGATCTCAATTGTGAACTTTTAAATTGTATTTTAAAGGTGCACATGATATACAAGCACAGTTTAAGGAAGTACGTATGCTTCATCAGTTTTGTTTGGATTTACTGAGTAACTACCATATCATGTCAACAATATCTCATGTCATTCTTATGATTCAGCTTCTAGTATGGTTTCTGTTTTTATTCCCAACAGTTACAGTAAAGCTATCACTTATCCATCAAGGGAAATCCCTGGCACTAAGAGCTGTAGCGCAATGTACAGCCCTCTCTTTCAAACAAAAACTTGGGTTTGGGCCACTGATTTGATATTGAAGATGACTCCAATATCTGAGCCAAAACCGTGAAACATTGGCTGAATTGATTATTTCTGTGGTGTTTGCTTCAACATTCACCACTGATGAGAGACACTGAGATTGAAAGATTCTCTCAGTTCCAGGAAAGTAATATCAGGAGATAATATTAACAATACATAAAAACATTAATTATGTTATATACGTGAAGTTAATGGGAGGTGATGAAACAGCTTTATGAAATTTATTACTTCATAATGTACAATTACAGTAATAAATTCCACTGAAGCCTTCATTTTCTCAAAATAGAAGATAAATGGCATTAACAGTTGCACAATAATTTAACATCAATAAATTTAAACACACCCACTATAAAAACACTACATTGCTACTAAAATATCATATTTTTACGAATTCAACAACCTACACATCTGCTTAACAAAACTACATCAAGTCTAATCATCAAGAAATCTGTGCAATAATTTACCTTTCTATGCCCATTAATGGAGGCGTCGTGAAGCGGAGTGTCGTTGTCTAGTCCTTGCACGTTGACGTTCGCACCTGCCTTGAGCAGTTGCTTGGCTATGTCCACATGACCATGGTTGCAGGCTTCATGGAGCGGAGTCCATCCTGAAATTGAGAACATGTTTCCGTGGTTACGAGTTAACTCGACTGAAGCCTTACAACGGGAAATTGAAATAAAGTTGCAAATTCTGGGGGGGGGGAGAGGGGGGAGGGGAAGAAGGAGAGAGAGAGAGAGAGAGAGAGAGAGAGAGAGAGAGAGAAGATGAGTCATCCCTGATGCAAATCCAACTTCAAAATAATTAAACACTTCCTACTACATTAATAATAACCCACAAGACAGTGCAACACAGACAACAACTTGTACAAGTATGTATTATTCAGCATATTCCTATAACCAGATGTAACTAGCAGACTTCACCTGGCATTTCACGGAAGCCAGGTAACTAGTATGACAGCTGCCGCATGAACAAATCCCAGAAATTATTTGCCACCAGAGAAAGCAGCGCTGTATAATTAAACTTAATTGCGGCAGCCCCAGAGAACAGATTATATCTGCACATGCCAGTTGTGCATTCTGGTGTGAGATGATAGCAGGCAAAGTGTTGTTTCTATACACTCGGTCATATATCAAAGAGGGTAATATAGAAAATATGCATTCTGCATACAGGTAATATGGAAATATCCATTCTACATAAAGGTAATATAGAAAATATGCATTCTACATACAGGTCAATACTATATTAATATTTTTCTCTTTCGCGCGCGCACACAGACACACACACATATGCATGTGCATACACACACACACACACACACACACACACACACACACACACACACACACACACACACACACACACACACATACAGACTCCCTGGATAATACAGCTGCATACCAAACTAATTATTATTTTATGTTTGCCAAACATATTCAACAATATAAAACAGTGTTATCAGCATTCATATTCTTCTGGCATCCATAACACACCAGTTAACACCACCAAGGACATCACAAGTCAAAAACAAAAACCCCAGTTTGCATGGACATAAAAAAACCAACCTCTCCCCTTGTATCTTCCTCTTGGTCAGCGAGCTGGACATAAAAACTGACCTCGGCCACAGTACAGGTCAGTACCTTCCTTCATCAGATGGCTGTGCACTGACCGGTGAACTGGACATGAGCACTGACCTCTCCCCACCCATATCCATACATCAAGGCAATGTGACAGGTTGACCTTTTCCTCAACCTCTCCTATATATGCACCTAGTAATCTTCCTGGCATATGGCTATACGCGATTAACTGAGCTCGTGCATATTTTATCTAGAGGTTGTTCTAGCAGAGACGATCTCACAAATGCATGCACGCAAGCAAGCATGCACAAAATTATTTTTGGATGTGGAAAATTTGCCTGTATTGCAAGTACACTTAATGTCTTTTATGTAAATGCTGATGATTTATTTTAAAGAGGATATTTCACCCCGTTTCCATATTTCCATAGGAAGATGTGCAAATACGCAACGGAACCGCTATTTTTTTACCAGATGATGAACTTGCAATTGCAGGCAACACCTATGTCATGAGGACAATCTTGTTTTTTTTTTTACAGACCAATATATTCAGAGAAAATATTCAGAGAAAATATTTTGAGGGACATGACCCCCCTCCCTCCCCCCCACCCCCCCTCTCTCTCTCCCTCTCCCTCTGTGAGTGCACAAGCCCTCAATGCTGTATGCTGAAAGAAAATCCATCTTGTGAGGTTTAGCTCCTCTGCAGTAATATCATATTCAACAAAACCTTCACAATATGGGTTCTAAGAATATGAATGACCTGGAGATATGCCTGTGAGACAGAGTAAGAAAGGTCTCACACAAAGACTGGTACTAAAATAACAGAAATATTTTCTTCAAAGTTTTTTTTTTTTTCATTACAGGGATCAAATGTGCTTTCTCACTCACTGAAATCACCTTTCTCACATGCAATGCTTTTTCACAGCTATCAATATGGCACAGACATGGGTGATCCTGCCATCTACTCATATAAAAAATCACACTTCAGGCTCATAATATGCTGTCTTACCAAAGGAAGTGATCTTTTCTAGCTATGGGTTATGTCGTCATCATCTTTTTGCACCTTGAATTGCAACACTCTCTCAATATTCACTTAAAACTTAAACGGGGAAAGTCAGACATAGAAAAAAATTGAATCAGGTCTTGCTTCTAGGGGTAAAAAAGGATTTCCAATTATGGAGAAAATATCAGAAAATATCATGTCTAAAATATTCATGTTTATTCTCCTTGTCACCTAGCACTCCATGACCTAGTGACCTTAGCTGTCACTTGATGGCGCCACTGCACATAGAGCAGATGATGGTACATGTGCACAAAAACAAGAAGCCTAAGAAAGATCAAAATGAATGCGGCAAAAACATTTTACTATTCTATTTTGTTATGCATACCGAGCTATGTCCTAAAAACTGTGGGCATGGAAAAAATGCCGATTCAGTTCGCTCTACATTATTCCATTTGAGCACACATATAAACATGTTATCATTTCATTAATTTTTCACATAAAAGTACAAAAACATCTAAAAACCACACATATTTCTCTCTATAGTGCCCTCAGATTTCCTGACGTCACTTATTTTTTTCATCATGAAAGAGGAAAATAAATCTTTCCAGGTTTCTCATACCATAATAAGATCAAGCACAATGAAAGGATGAATATCTTACCTTTAGTATATTATGAAGCATATTTTCATTCATTAAATATTGCAATTATATGGAATGCTGATATCGTTTACATCCATAGAAAAGAAAAAAAAAAACACTTTATATCCAAAAGTACAAAAGTTTACTAAGTGAAGGCATTTCATTTTAAACTCATTTTATTTCTCAGCAGGCAAAAAGATCACTAATATGAAGCTTCATTCCAATATAATAAAGAAATTAGTGTTCAGTAATGATGATGTCATATTATAAACAAACAAACAAACAAACAAACAAACAAACAAAACATTCATATATCACAATCTTAAGGATTTTATAGTTCAAAATAGCTCAGTTATGCCAGAAATCAGTTTACATAAGCTGCTATTGAATTGGAGGATAGGAGGCGTAAGCTGGCTGTGCCTGAGTACTAGTACTTGTTTTATTTCAACATATATATCTAGAGTTGCTCAAAATAAACTGATAATCACTATGGTGGGTTATAATAGAGTTTTATTCACACGAGCAAATCAAACACTGCCCTCTCAGGCTGCATTTACGTCTGCAACCTTCTACGGGGCCTTTCTTTCATATTTGTCTGCTAAAAAACTAGTCCAGCGAGTCACGGGAGTTCAGCAGTGCTAAGGTCAATGGAGATCTACTTTGGCTGTAAACTTCAGGGGGCATGGATGACTAATAACTCACCAGACAGCTTGCCTGTTGCAAAACAACTTCATATCATTGTGGAAATCCCTAGACCACAAGAGGTCTATTTTTAAATTCTGGCTCGTGTCCAAAAAAACAGAACTCGCCACCACAAGAGGCCCTCCCGGTATGGTGGTGAATAAGGGCTGACGAAGAAGCTCTGTCTACACACACACGCATGCACATGCATGCACTTACCATAGCTACCAACGACCTCATATACGAAAGATTGTTCAGTAGGTTTTGGACTTCAAATGTCAACTAAACCGCAGTTTTTCTTAAGCCTTTCAGGATGGAAATTGTTCATAATACAAGCAGCGAAAATCATGCTAACACTGGGTGATATTTTTCACTGGTCTATGTCAGCGGATATCTTATTTCATAATCCACATGCCAACCAGGTTAATCTGCAGTTCAGTTAGAACATTTCCATCAACTACCTCTGCTGTTAGGTGAAAAAAAAAACATCAATCCAAAATCTCCATCCCTTCCAAACCAATTTTCCCAAATTGTTTTGTACTTTGGTTTGGTAGAAATAAATACGCACAAATAACAACTCACTCCAGGATGAGTAACCTTAAATATGGCAAATAACTGAATACACCTCTACAAAGAGGGCGTATACCTCCACAAAGACAGCCATAATTTTTTTTTTTTTTTATGTTTGGTAGAAATAAATACGCACAAATAACAACTCATTCCAGGATGAGTAGACTTAAATAGGGCATATCACTTCCTTATACTGGTAGTGAGAGATTGGCAAGGGGTCACGCTGCCCTTTCAATGACAAATGCCCATGCATATATGGAACAGCATACTGCATATCTCTCCACAGCTTGTACCCACGGAAATACAGAAATACAGGCCTGGAAATACACACACCAGTAAAGAATACACTGGATCACTGAGTATAACCAAATTAAGACTTGGATTCTCACGACCAGCTGGTCCTGATAGTCATTAGTCCTGACACAGTCTTCAGGTCAAGTCCTGAGAATTCAAATCTGTTACAGAAAAATGAATGGATAAAATCTCCAATTTATCGGTCACAAAATAGGTTTAATTTTGTCCACTAGGGCACAAGTGGTTTGTCGATTTATAAAACTTTTTTCAGCTATCTTTCGACTGGTCTGAAACTGATTCCATGAAAACTTCATGTATTTCATTAGCAAAAATGAAATTTAAAATCTGTGACATTCAAGACAGACATAGCCTATAAAAAGTTTCAATATTGCATCTTTCTGCTTCAAGTTACATCAGTTGAACTACAGAGTAGTGCCATATAAGTATACTGTTGCTTCATGCCCATTCTAAAGCAACCTTTTTGGCTACTGCCATTATGGAAAAGTACCTGTCCTGTCCAGGAACGGGTACAGAACTAACATATGATACTACTGCGGGGGTTCTCTCCTCAAGGCTACAATCAGGTGTTCTCCGATACCAAATTTACACGAAATGACCCTCATTTTTTAACCCAGTGACAAGGGAATGACCCCGGAATTTTTACGCTTTAGTTTGGATCCAAATTCACCCCTAGGCTCAAAACATAGCGGAAACCTTGCTGCTGTTTAAAAAAAAATTTAGGTAGCTTGTTTATCATCGCCTAAAAAATGCTCTGCAAAGAAAAGAATTCAGACTTGGCTGAGGAAGTAGAACATATTGCTAAAGTTACAAGCCAACTGTCGTAAATCTTTCCAAATCCAGGTGTTGTCTGTGAAGAATTGCTTATCACACCTGTCTAGTGTATATATATATATATATACATATGTATCACTCACTAGATAATCTTTCTGATAGGATATGGTGCACTGCCATGGAACTAATAATGACAGCGAAGACCTCATTTCCCTCCAAATGCTGTATATTTCAGCTAAATAAGGTTATATCTGTTGTTGTTGATGGACATATATTGTACAGTACCATATTCCTGATATCTGAGTAATCTCTTTGGAATCCTGACAGCAGCATCAGATATTTGCTGACTTTCAAAATGATGGATTGTGACGGAAGACAAATGTTGAATGCTGATGACTTGAGTATCACTTTCATTGCAATCACAGTAGGAAAATACAACAGAAAACTAGCGCGCACACACACACACACATACATACACACTCACAAAGACATTTAACAGATAAAAATTCCATACTACAACACCAGTGTACCTGCATAATCCACAATATTAACGTCAGCCCCAGCTTTGATAAGCTTCTTAATCTGCTTGACATCGCCTCTTATGGCCGCCAGATGGAGTGGTGTTTCTCCGCGTTCGTTTCTTTTATTGACTTTTCTGTCCAAAGGTGTCTTTTTACCAATGGGAGTGACACTCTGGGGGGAGTTGGGCTTGGATGAGGACTCTGAAAAAGGAGATCGTCAATAAATATTAATGTGGCTAACTCCATTGGCTTACGTACATGGAAAAACACTTTCCGAGGACATTTTGGTTGATTTCTAGAGGACTTTCAACAACGTAGAGTATACAAATATGCCAGGGGAATGTCCAAGTGCTGTTCAATAAAGCACTAGATCAAGGCATTCCAGGAAATTGCCTGACATCTCACATTTCCATGCAATTCTTAGCCAATGAAGCAATAAAAGAAAGACAATTGCTTTAGTCAATACAGGTTTTCTTCAAACGGTAACCTGTAAATGTCAATTTTGGTGAAATCTATCAAGTGCCAAAATAAATAGGTGGCATCGCTGCCAAGCTGAACCCTGCTGCAAAACTCACTCTCTTCCATAACATTTGTTTGAAATATGTAGAAAATATTGAACCAGGTAATAATAATATTAATAATAATAAAAATAGGCTCTTCTTGTCCTCATACCTTCAGATTCGGCCGTCATCTGCATCAGCAACGCCATCTGCTGGCGCTCTGACAGAGGAACTGTGAGGCGGGGGACACTCCCTGGGGTCTTGGGAGTTCCCATCCCTGGGGTAATCTTGGCCAAGCCAGGGGGTGTAGGGTGAGGAGACCCATCTATCGACCCAGGTTTCTTTCTCTTTGGGGTAGTTTTCTTGTCTGAAGAGAAAAACATAAAATATTTAAACTCTAGAGCCATGACTGCTACATGAACTATGAAATGAACTATTAAATGAAATGGTTTTTGAATTCGTTCCTGATACTTTTCCCTTCAAGCTCAATGTCTACTACACTTTATTCTGTATTTTAAAACAAAATGTCGAAACAAGTTTCCCCAAACTTTATTTTAATTAACGATCTGTGTAGTCTCAAAATACAATTTTTTAAAAATTTTAATGCAGTTTTAATGTATAACACATGAAATACACCTGTAATTCAGTGTTTACAAGTGACAAGTTTTCTTTGTAAAAAAGAATGAAGTGAAGCACCCTTCTGCCTAATTAATCAATCTTTTGAAATATTTTAGACTGGCATTCTGTGCCAATGGTAATAAATGAGTACAATGCCCCTACACAAAACCATGAAGAATTGCTGATTTGGTTTTAGCTAATCAGGTATATTGCCTATTTCTATACCTCTTGCTAGCTGCATGTATTGTTCAATTATATCCACTTATCTAGATTACATAATACAACACATCAGCCATATATCAATATCTTTACAACAACTAATGGCTTGTGTTAAAAGCAGCTTCAAAGTGAAAAACTCCAGACTCAAATCATGCATATAAATTATCATTACTTCAGCACCTGCTTTTTGCTACCAGGCCACTAACAGCAGACCTAGTACACATGCAGGTCAGTGACTTATTACATAACAAACAGGTTCAAGGATGGACAATGGCCTATTTACACAGTGCACATGAACTAGAGAGGTCTGCTGACACTCAGGGGTTAGATAATGTCCCAAGGAATTATTCCAAGCCCCTGCTTGCTATCATATTCTCAGGCAATAGTGAATATATGTTCTAGGTTTACACTATTGCATAAATGTGAACCAAAAGTCAAATGTTATATTAGAATAAAGCAAGAAGTTTTCTTTATTCAAATGTAGTATTGTATTTTTGATAACCTCCAATGTACCTAAAATTGCATTTCCTGAGCACCAGGTTTCTATTTATTAAAAAATCAAGAAACTAATCAAATCTGGCAGTTTCAATTAGTAACACAACCAAGAAGTTCAGAATGGGAACCCTGTAAAATGAATTGTTTAAAAGTACCTTAAAAGTACCAGAAAGTTGTCTTCATTCAAACACTAGTTTTGTCTTTTTTGATAACCTCCAATATTGAAAGTGCATTTCCTGAGCATCAGGTTTACATTTTTTTTTTTTTTAATCACGAAACTAATAAAATCTGGCAGTGCCAATCAGTACCCCAATTAAGAAGTTCAGACCGGCCAAGAACGCAGGAACCCTGTAAAATCAATGGTTTAAAAGTACCATCCATATACAGTGCAATGCAATTTTCTCTCAGAACCCAAGGCTTAAAGAATTGTCTGAGTAGGAGGAAGTGTAATTTGGACGAGGGGAGAAAACCTGGCAACTGGCAATGAATCTGAACAAGTCACCAGAAAAGGTCAGGCAATCAGCTACTTTCCCCAAAGGCCAACAATTCTAGTTCAAATTTTCCCCTGATTCCCACTGACATTTAACTAAACCACCTCTAAGCAGGGACCTTTAGTTGTCTATGTAAACGGAATGTTAATGCACATATAAATAGATATCAAGCACAAATGGTTTTCTATTCAAAAAAGTGGATACCAGCTTTAAGCACTTGCATCTGGCAAAGTCATTTCTGCCTTCATACACTTCTGTATGTGCTGTAAACAACATATTCTAAAATATTTGCTCCAACCCTGAATTTAGCTCACTAGCTCTGTATAAGTTTTTTTTTTTCTTACAATTATCCTAATAGAAAAGTGTATGGCTTTTACTCAGGAATCCTTCAACAATATATTTTAAGTCACTGATAGTTATGGGCATTATGAAATATTTCATCAATCAATTTTAATATATTCACTCATTAAGAAATTTGTGATAAAGTGTGAAGAAATTTTGATGCACAAAAAAATAGAAACAGTAATGCAATTCCGCCCTAGGGAACTTAGGGTGCGAGAACATTCTCTACACCTGGTGTTTCTTACGCATGAACTTTACTATGGCAACCTAATCAGATGGCCCAGCTTATTTACTGCTTTGAAAACCTTGTCTTCTGAAAACAAGGTCATTTATTCAAGGTATGGTATGTGCACTTCACACAAGGTTGAATAAGAAAACACATTCTATGATGGATGACTACTATTTCAAACCACAATTTTAGTTACCATGTTACCTACCAGTAGAAGACCACACAGACACATGCACACCAATATTATATTTGAAAAGTGTTCAATTTACTTTATAAAATATACAAAAACCTCATGTTCGTTAATGATCGGAAAAATAATGTTCCTGTCTGAAGACACTGGTTCTGAGGGATATGAAACCAAACAAAGACCATGCTAACAAAATATTTTTTGTGTTGTACGCAACAAAATGTGACCATAAGTAGCATGTTATATCTACAATATATCCGTCATATTTCCCTAAAAGTCAGGGTTTATACTCCTGTCAAGTCAAGCATCATTATTGTGAGTACAGACAACCACAAACTTTCCATTTGTCTACTGTGTCCGTGAAAAAGGGCAAGAAATTAAGACTTTTCGCACCCAGCAAGGCAAGCCTGTGGTAAAACAACAGCAGGATAATTTGAAGTGCAACCGCTGCTCTTCAATGTGGTTACTTTCAAAAAGGAATTTGAACAGCAACAGTTTCCTGATTTCACCAACCATAAATGATTTCTGCACATGGTATTTAAGGGTGTGTTCACAGTGAATCTTTTATACTAGCTAGTGCGGACCAAGTCCACAGCGACTCTTAATGAATACAATCATATTAACACACTTCCACCTGGTCTTGAGTGGAATAAAGAAAAGCTGCCGATCATACAAGATACCAGTGCTACATAACCAAGCACCTTCTGAATATTACATGCCTTATGTATTACATAATTTAGATTGCCACCATAAATAACTTCAACCTATAACTTAATTGCATTTCAGTATGCTGTATGTCATTTTTCTCCTCAAGTAATACTTGTACTGCAGAAAATGGGGGGGGGGGGGGGGGTTTAGGTTGTTAATATGTACATGTGTACATCTTTAAGGTCACAGTGACCCATAAACCATTTTAAAAAACTCATTTATAAATAAAGAGATCAGTTAGTTATAAAGTTCAGGTTAAATTTTATGCAGAAATGCACTTTCAGTGACTTTAGGCTACAACCAGCATGCAAATCACGGCATTATAAACGTGACAAAACAAACTGTAGCACTTCCATGTTGGATCTGCCATCAAATGCCAGTTACTTGGGAAAAAAAAAAAAAAACTTAATCTCCTTGCTTGCAGTTTCAAGCCACGCACACAAAACATATTTATAATTTCAGATCAAATAGCCCCCTTTTGATTTCATCTTTCCACAAATAACATAAAACATAAAATACATCATCCTTGTCACTGAAGGGCATCATAGCACCACATCAACCTTATCGCTTTACACAGGCTTGATAAAAACAGGAGATAAGTTTCAGCATCCGACATCCACCAAATTTTTGGCAAAAAGCCAAATCAATATCATAGGCATAACCTTGAACTGAAAAATAGGACATATTCATCATTTCACTGCTCTGCTACTGGCCTTAAAAAAGAATGCAGGTGAATATATAAATGCATCTTTTCCAACATCTATCTACAAAACCCCATTTTAAAAGCCCAGTTTTCCTTTTAAACCTTGCATTACATTACCAGATTTTATATATTCACAAATATATGACATTTGGTGTAACAACAGGTGGTCAGATATTATCTTGCAAATGTATTCAATCCAACAGCTTTCACTGCATTATTATTACCTTTAACGAGCCTGAGTCTTTAGCACAATCCACTAAAATCCTAGCTCTACAGGTTAAACTTAAGTAAGTCATTCACATATAAAACTGGTCAGGGAAAGAACCCATAACTTACTCAACATCATATACAAGACTTTTTTTCAATGTTTGCAACACCGATTTGTTAGCTATTCAAAATTGTGAACAATGATTCCAGTCACTTCTTTTGAAAAAGAAATGCCATGAAATCGAGTTGTCAACACTCTGTCCTAAAATAGTGTGCACGTCATTAAGGAGGATTTATTAACAAAGCAAATAATTTGGTGGCCAAGTCATTAAGGAGGATGGATATATTAGCAAAGGAAATAATTTGGTCCAGCTTGACTATTGTGTGAAAGTTGGGACAAAAACTACTGATTTGCCATACATTGGGGCTTGGTAATCACAGTGAAAACTGTCATCACACCATTTCTCCATTAATATTGTCTAAAATTGCCAGCCTGTTCATAACCATCTGTGTCTGGTACACGCATGCATTGTGTTGAACAGGTTAACGAGAGATCACAAGTTACTTGTCAACACTCCCTGTTCTGATCATGTGATTAAAATTACAGATTGTATATTTCTGGTGTGATGGATCGCTCCTTCAGATATTTTGAAAGATTTAATTGCCATTCCTGGTTCATTTGATAACCACTCCCTTATAAACTGCAATGTTTTGAAATAGTACCTTTTGGGTTTCAATTTTCTATTAGAGATAAACGGACTGAAATGAAGGAAATGCATACAGTCTTCCCCTTTGTAGTGCAATTCATTTAGATATCACGCAACATTATAATGCTGCTAGAGCTGCTATGGCAGATCTTTATAACACTGATATGCTGCTGACTTTAAAAAGGACAAAAGTGAGATAATTAAGGGTGTCTCAGAAACAGTTCTGCATAATAATAGTCTTAATTACATCTTTCTTTTGATATTGAACATGACATAACTGTGGGTGTCTGTCTCCTACAGACCAGGTAGTCGTTATCTTGTCTCTTTAATGGTTTCACCTGCGGGTAAAACGAAAATGGGTTTCTTTTCTTCTGTTATTAACCTTTAATGAGGCAGGAAATGTACTTTATATCTAACATTGCTATCACGCCATCGTTAATGCAAATTGAAAACAATCCATGTAAAAGAAATAAAATCTCTTGTGGATGGCGTCCTCTTAAGTAAAGGTTAGTCTTTTTATAAATGTGATACTTAACAAACACCCAATTTTAGACAATTCTGCTAGATGCCATCTTTTGTTTTACCATTGAGACTGAAATGACTAGTGGAAAAATACATCCTGGATGTTAGAGACAATGTAGTAGGAGAATTTGAAAATATAATACTCTATCAGGGACGAGACTACAATTTAGCAAAATGATAAAAAAAATGGCATGGGATCCAGGGGGCAACTTAGGCCAATGATACTTTTGGTTCCCAAAAAGTCTGAAATCTGCCCATAGTTGGAAAAATTTTATCCCTGCTGTATTTATCTCAAATGAGTGCTTTTTATGATCCAATCCAACCCTGATAAGGAATCAAAACATGATGACAATACTCATCCTAAAATGAATTTACATAAAATTTATCCAGCATGTGATCTAATCTCCCGCTTGCATCTGATAACAACTCAGACTTCCCTTCATTCACTGCTGTGCATTAAAATTAATCTAACCCAAGCTCTCCTATCTGGACTGATCCCCCCATGGCAAAATGACAGCTGTTAAAACTGGGTGTTTTCATTTTCAAGCTGACTTTTAAAATTTTTACCTGGATCAGCTCCTAAAGTCATTTCTTCAGAGGTTAGGAAAAAAATTAATTAATGGGACAATTAAGGTGTCCTTGTGGTGACATACGTATATATGTTAGGCTGTGTCACAGTGTTAAAGTAATGGGAGTTGCTTGACAGTAAGAGAAACAACAAAACATGTGTTGTACAGCAGTCGGGTCTGGCATGCCCATCATTTAGACACCTGGGGGACATTAATCAAAGAGCCAGCAAAACGTTCTTACGACTAAACCATTTCCCCAATAAGCGTTTCAGAATAAATGCAATTTAACTCTTTTTTAAAAATACTGCTTAAGCAATTCAGCAGCCAGGTCTTACCGTTTCATAATTTATTTTTTGACAGAACTGACGAAAGCACAGGCAATCCCTATCCTAAATCAGCAGTAGAAAAAAAAATGGAAAATTAAGATGCAACATACTCCTTCAGAAATTTTTTTTTTCTGGTGGAAAAAAAAAAAAAAAAAAAAAAAACACTTTTCAATGTCCATATTCTTGCAATTGCCCCTTATGTGAACCCTGCCAACATAAAAAAATGAAAGACACGAAAAAGCTGACACGAACAGCACAGACACCTCACATCTTATATACATAAATAACCCAAGTACTAGGAATAAATAGTACAGAAACACATGGCCCAAATTAGCCACGAAGAACAGAGAGTTTATAGATCTTACGCACAAATCAACTATGAGGGGAGACACAGAGTTCACCTGTACTCTGATATAGATATATGAGCCAGCCAGGTGGGCTGTATTAAGCACACAGGTAGGCTATGTCTACATCAGTTTAACCAGTAAATGAAACCCTCATGCTGATTAGGAGCCCAGGTGTGTTCCCGCCAATACACCAATATGTTGGGTCGAGTCCACATTTATCAACGTCAGCCTGCATTTGTCTTCTTCTTCTTCGGTTTGATTTCTATGCTACGTTCTCCATTCCAAGCTTAAAACTTTTTTTTCTCCAGGCTTGTTTATACTTACGATGTTTTTTCACCTTGCACCCCCCCCCCCTTTTCCGTCCCCCTTTATAAACTGGCATAAAAAGTCAAGGTCATGTCATTCTGACCTGCTGGGTCAGGAAAGCCGCTTTTTTAAGTTGAGAATTGCATGTGAACTTCAGTTTCTTCACCACATCACATCACATTGCCTACACATCATCATTAGACTGGGCCAATGCCACACATTGAAGTACATCATGATTACAATTATCAATGGAAATATATTTCCTTTTTAGGTTTGACTGAAAAGCATAGCACACATGTTGGAATATTCCTCAAAGACATCACTATCGCCCAGCATTGTTCTCTCTCTCTTTCTGAATAGATTGGTTTGGCCCCAATTCTAAATTTATGTTCTCCTGCCTACACTCTCTCATTGACCAGATTTCCCCCTTTGTAAGGCATCTCTATCTGGGGTAGTGCTAGCAAATTTTTTCGCTTAGCCAAAACAATACTTTTTCATTAATTTTTTTTCACAAAATAGTTTAAATCTGACAAAAAACAAGTCAAATCAACCTTACTGTTTAGCCAATTATAGTTAGTTTTAGCATTTGGCTAAACTGGCGAGTGTGAGTGCTACCCCCCCCCCCTCCCCCAAATCACAACCACCTTCACCCACCTTCCTCTTCCTGTGTTCCCTGATTAAACAGCTTCCTCTTCAGTCCCTTTTCCACCTTCTGAGGCTGGGGGGTCTTGGTGGCAGACGGTAGTTTCTCCTGAAAGAAGAGAAAAATAATAAAATCAAGATTTAAAAGGTGTGAATACGGATAAAATGTCACATGTGGCAAACAGAAGTTGCTTGTGTTATATACATCATGAACAACTTCATCAGCACCATGCATCTCTGTTCTCTCCCTCTGGGAGTATGGATATATCTTCTTCTACAATCCCCAGTTCATGCTGAAAAATCAATTGGCTAAAAGTATCAAGGGCGAGATGACATTGGTAGGAGGCATATATAAAACATAAATGAACTACTAAAAATGACCTTGCCTGCCGCATAAATATTAATAAATTGATCATATGGAGACGACTTCATTTCTGATATTCATATCCTTATGTGGGGAAAAAACTGAAGCAAAAACCGTACACAAAAATGAACACCAAGACACTTTTTGCAAAAACCACATTTTACCTGCAGACTGTTTCGCAGCTGACCTGCCCCTGCTCGATGCTCATGCACGCGAACGGGCACATGCTGCATTCCTCCAGTTAAAGTACGTTCAATTTTCCTTAAGCCTCCAAAATTATTCACCATACATGCTGCCATGAGGATGCGACTGTGGGGTAATTATTCTTATGCACTTGGAAAAAAAACCCCAGTGTCCAAGAAGTTCAGCTTACAAATCTGAAGTTTGATTCAGAACCTATAGATTTTTCTCTTTCCTTCTTACAACTGCTTCCGCAACATCCGTACGTCAATAACCAAGAGAAAAACTGCATCAACTCTTTAAAAAATACGCTTTCCAAATATTTTCAAAGTCTGAGGGCATGCGGTTTAAGTATGCGCTTCTGTGAGTGAAAATGACAGCAGAGATATTATTACTGCAATACCAAGTCCATAAGCCAATGTTACGAAATGTTCTTGAAATTTAAATAAATAACATCTCGCCTCTCCTCAGGAAGTCCCAAAGCAGCACTGGCAGCTATTTCTACAAACAGCTTGTGAGAGGATGTGACACTTAAGAACTAGAATGTCAGCTCTGTTCTCCTTCCAATGGTAAAAATAAAGTGCAAAAGCACAGAGAACAAATTACAAGTTACGAAGATTAAATAAAAGCCACAAACTTCGCAAAAAACTTCTATTAGAATGTCATATTTTCAATATCTTAAACGGATGTTAGTCCCTGCTTTCTGACTGCTCTTTCACATAGAGTTTGAAACCTAGAAATGACTCAATTTAAATCAAGTTTGTCAAAACTGTGCGTCTAGTTATTGGTCACTCATATCCATTAACTGGTCATTGAGTTCGAGATCCATTAAGTCCTCAATTATGGGCTGTAATAGTCAGTGCTGTATCCCAATACCACTAATAGGTCAACCAATTGTCCAGCAGTGGGCACTGATCTGCAGTTTCAATATCCAGTCATCAGAATGCTGTGAAAAGCTTCAAACTTTCCCTCATATCTGTGAATAATCCACACAGATTTGAAAACATGTGTCTCCAGGTGTGTGAGTGCCACCAACAGTTAGCTCTTACAGTGAAGAAATACTTTCAGTGCTCCAATAAAATTATGATGAAGTCATCACACCTGTACGGCTGAGAATAATACCACGCTCATCATCATTATCACCACCACAAAACCATCAGCACCACCATCAAGTATCACCATCCAAAAAGTTTGATTGCTTGACCTTAAATATGAATCATCTTTAATTTAATTGATGACTGCACACTAGTGGCCTTTGACATCACCTCATGTGGACTCCCAACGGCACATGGTGTGAGTGTGTGTGTGTACACTCCTCTTACTCTCTGACCACAAAGTGTCTGAAGATTACCAATAATAATCACCTAGCACTATAGTACCATCCTACCAGTCCATACAATACAATACATTCTGGGTATATATAAGCTGCCGGCTGCTTGTTCAGGCTATCCCAGCCACAACATGCTATTCACTGCCACCACCAGGTGAGTCATCATCGGTGTTTCTCTCTCCAGCTTTTCTGATAATAGCACCGAGCCATCCAACCAACCAACTCTGCTGATGCAAGTAAATATTTGAGCACACCCCTCTGTAATTAACATCATATCTGCAGATCTAGGTCACAGGAATAATGGGCAACCTGCCAACCTGCTGTGGCTGAGAATAAATAGTGATATACATATATATAATGGGAAAGAAAAGGACTGACTTCATATGTGTTCATATCAGGGTTGATTTAGACTGGAAACTGGAGAGTAACATCAGTCTTATAACAAAGAGAAGAACATTTAACATGAAAGTTATCCTTCCTGACATCTGAAAATTGGTCTGATTGGTTTTCAAGTTTGCAGGTGCCCTCAAGTGAACAGATGACTAGGGACTGTTAAGTTGCTGTCCTACCGTTTGCTGTGCATCACCTAATGCCTATCTTTCTCTCTCTCTGAAGGAGTCCAATGACTACTGTAAAAATACCTAAACCCTTCACCCAAAAATAAAAATCAATGTAAACACTCTGCGTGAAGTTGAGAATCTCTTTCTACATCACCTCCTGAACTCATTTCGTTGGATTTGGAGGAGGCAGGTGCACATACTTAGCCCTTAGGAAATATTGTAAAGAGAGAAGGAAATATGAATAAGAAAATATGCCGAGACTTTAATGAGCCCCTCCTGCCAGGCCGCTTCTGTTAAATCCAACGCTGTTTATCACAGTGGTAAATTACACATCAACCCTCCCAGACTTAACCACTGTTTAATATTTCAATCCATTTATTTCAGAGATAAGTGGAGAGAAAGTACAGTTCACCCAGTGCCGTGATGAGAGAGAGAGATAGATATCAGTCTCGGTGTGCCTGGCGATGAAGGGTTAAAGGTAACAGGAGCTGATAGCACACAAACACACTGCAGCGGGGATTAAAAACAGGCCACATGATGAAATTGGTGGTGGGGGACCATCCCAAAATGACCTCAGGAATTTTTCAAGGCTCACAGTCATAATGAGACAGGAACTTTTGACCGACCTGATTATATTAAAGAAAAGTGCTTTTGTTGATGGCATAATGTGCTTTGTTAAATAGCATTTAATTTTCTCTTCTGAGCTGTCTCTCTGTTTTTCGACTCGTTCTTAAACAGACTACAAAAATAAACCTTCACTCAAAACTGTGCTGTTTCTCTTCATCTTGCAGACGGGCCCAAAAAATCAATTTCCTTTTCATCTTAACTCAGTACCGCTTTTTCATGATTTCATAAAAACAGCACATAATTTTTTCTGCTTCGGCATGCCAGGGAACAAATACAACGTTTCCAGGAGAGGTGAAAGGGGAAGAAGAAAAAAAAAGAAAAAAAGGAATCTATAACTGAATTCTCATTTATAAAAAGAACATGGTGGTCCATGACTTAGATTATCTCTTCTTTCCAGGAAATAAAAAGTTATTTTGCTCAATTGATGTATATTCTGTGGCAGATTTTTGAAAACTGAAAGTAATTTTCAATGCGATAAATGTCATGTAGGCCAAAATGAATGATATTTATGGCGTTAAGTCATCATATAGCTGTTAATTCCAAGTTCCTGACAGCTTACTCCTTGACTGTTAATTACAAAATGTGATAAACAGCATATGGCAAAGTTTCCTGACAACCTTTCCCAATGACGTTACCTGATGTGGTAATTAACAATAGAACAGTCTGGAACAGTCGAAAACATGGGATATTAGGGTGTATTCCCAGAGATTTAGATCGATCCAGAGATTAAGATTTAGATCGACCTAACTCCCTGGGGGTTCACGCTAAATTGCAGTCAGCCGAGCGCGCACCACAGTTAATTACCCCCTTACAGCTTTCAGTAGGCAGGACAGACGCTTAAGCTGGCTAAGCTGCCAGGAATCTAGTGAGACTCCCCACAGGGATAGATCGATCTTAAGTCTATGGAAATGGGTCTTACTTTTAGAGCAGTTGAAGATGTGAAATAATATACATTTTATCATGAATGAAAAAATAGTAATTTCAATAAATTTCACTTTCCTGGCAGTTACAATAAAACAAAAGGTAACTGGCGGTTACAAAAGAGAAAAGAGAAAAAATCCAAGCTTCACACCTGATGTAATGGTGTGAGACGGAAATTAATTTCTGCCTGGAAAACCAAAATCTAATTAATCATCAAGAAAATATATTGGGATGCACAGCTTTAGGTGAATATGTTGGGTATAGCTGACATAGGGTACTAAAGGAAATTAAAAGGAAGTTTCTTAAGCATCTATATCAGTGTCATGGATGTATTTTTTCCCTATGCCTTTAGCAATAAAATTTAATTGTGATATTTCTTTATTGATGCAGTTTCTCAACACGGTTTTGATTTATCATACCAATTTTCATTTCAATATGACATTAAAACCAAGATCTGTCTCAGTAACCATAGGGGAGATAGATCATTAATATAATAGGACTATAAAAGATGCCAGTTATCTATTCTCTATTTTTTTCTCTTTTTTACCAATAAGTGGTCACCAAGGTTGGATAAAAGCAAATTTTCAAAACTGTCAGCTGTTGTCGTTACAAGCATCTTTGGCCTACAAAAGAATTTCATCCAAATTTTTCCGTGTCCATGGCCCATTTCCAAAGTGGAAGTCTCTTTCATTCACAGGAAGACACAGGGAAACAACTATGGGCAACAGGCCGCCTCATTAATGGTCGTCTGAGCATCTTAATACTCTGATACAAGTATGGCATGATTCACCCTTGAAAGGCTAAGGGCAGTGATTACAGATAATTTGAATGGCAATTCTGTTTTTCGCTATCATAATATCATCCTCACCAATGTCTCTGCACTTCAGGGCCAGTAAAATCCAATCCAAGCTAAGATCTTAAAGAAACTTGAATTGTAATTGGTACTGCGGGGGATTGACTGACCTTCTTTAACTTCAATATATGGATATCACCCCTTAATAGTTATTACAAGGGCCCCTATAAGGTATTCTTAATGCTCAAACATTATATCTACCTGGTTCTTTTACCAATACAGACATCTGTCCTATTCTTTTCTCTAACAAGCCCCTTATATGGATTTTCAAAAACTATCTCGAAATTTTCTTCCGCCATATGTCACTTGGCTAACTCTACCTCATCTTAAAAATGGCCCAAGAGGGGGATTTTTAATCTAAGAAAATCATGTTAGTGTGTGTACCAAGCCAAATGTTGTTGCATGTCTGGCAGTGCTTGCTTGCAATGACTTGGCTTTTTGTTTCATTAATCCTCTAAGGCCGCATTCAGAACAGCGAACTAACAGATCCGCGGATCAAATATGGGGGGGCCCCCTTAAAAGCTTGCCCCAATTAGGCATTGAATAAATTCCCCACGGGGATGACCTAGCAAGCATTAAAATTGGTTGGCCACATTTGATCTGCAGATCTGTAAGTCTGCTGTTCTGACTTCTGAATGCGCCCTAAGAGCGGTTGAGGGATTTGGGGGGGGGGGGGGGGGCTGCTTGGTAAGTTCACTTTGCCCCTGAATGACCCTGCCTCGTAGACAGAGCCAGTGCCAAATCTGGTTATCATAACCCTCTCTCCATCCCTCAGCAGGTGCCAGCGACCAAGACTTCAGTGAAACCCATATCTGGTTATCATAACCCTCTCTCCATCCCTCAGCAGGTGCCAGCGACCAAGACTTCAG
>NW_019775527.1:196761-252819 GCF_001039355.2 Lingula anatina
GAATGAAACAAACAACTGAATCAGAAAAAATCTAAACACTTAACTGATTTTCTTATGAGTTAAATGTAATAAAATCAATAAATAAAGCCTGATGAGATATTAAACTGACAAACAACGATGGCCATAAACCAAAATGATTCCACCCAAATGTTGGCAATTAATGAGCCACACACCATAAGATAATGTGTCTACCTGAAAAGCTACCCTGTCTTCAACTTAATTACATCGTTATCACAGCGGTTTAAATCCAGCTCCTGAGACAAGACTGATCTCATTTCTCTAAATGTTCATTAACTCATTAATCACGGCTTGTTAAAGAGACAGTCCATTATAAGTTTTCACTGTCCTTTAGTATCAGACATGAGACTTCCATTTACTGAAAAAGTCTAAAAATATGGCGCAGGGTCCAGGGGGGGGGGGGGGTCTGCATTAATCTTAAAAATTAAACTTTTTGGGCTTCCAAAAAGTGGGAAATCTGTCAATAGTTGGAAAAACTCTTAACTGAGTATTCATTAATTTAGATCAAATCAAGATATATACTGTAACTTAAACCTTAATGCATTTTGAAGCTGATATGGCAGTACAGCAAGTTTGAGATACTTATGTGATATATCTATATAAACAATGTATATATATTTTTTGGAATTTGCAGGCAAAAGGACTGTAAAAATTATAATACGCCTAAGCCTTTCATTCCTAACTCCTTAAACTGTCAATAAATTATCATGCATGACTGTGTCTGTATATTTCTTTAAAAAATATTTTTATAAAATTAAATTCACCTCAAGGCAATTCCTGTCCATTGTCATTTGCCATACCTCTCCCAGATGACAAAACTTATTAAATGAAAGTATTTTTTCTGCGAACCCTTACAGTATTCAACCCACAGAAGTCTTAGTGATAGGGAACAATGGCGTTCTTTAATGACTCCAGGTTTCTGGGGACAATCTTAATCACCTTTTAATGTCTTAACACATGACATGTTTTGCTATTAAGCTGAAATCACCGACTGCCAACTCAGATTCTCTTTCATATCCCCAGTGTCTTGGGAACGAAATGTCTTTTAAGCCCTACAATGGCAGAATGACATTAAGTGCTTCTCGTGTTAAACAGAGAAGAAAAATTGAAAAGCATTCTGTAAGATTTCCATTCTGTGATGCAGAACAAAAACTTAATTTGTAATGTATTGTATTGTATCCATTTGTCAGTGGCCAAGCGAGTACAAAACCATTAGTATTTTTTTTCGGGAAATTAGTTTCCACACGGCACAGCCTCTACCTAAGTTGGTTGAAGTCCTACGAAGGCTTCACTTCCCATAGACACCGTCTGTCTACACAGATCCATCCAACTCTGCGGGGACTCTCGCTGAATGCAATCAGATTAACACAACATAGTCCAACATGTATGTGCTTATGTTTCAAACATACTTGTTAATCACAAGACTTTCTGTATTCTTACTTATTGCCAAGATGAGGTGTGTTAATCTGATTGCATTCAGCGAGAGTTACCCCCCGGTTGGATCCATTTAATAAAGAACTGTGAATAAGCCCTAAGTCTCATTTCTGTGTTTTGGAAAAGGGGGAGGGGCAGCAAAGTATTGTTAGCAATAGAGTCAAATCAACATTTCTTAATATATCTCTTCATTTGCCATAGAAATGATGTAAATGGAAAGTTTAATGTGACTTGTCTAGTGTATTTTTCATACAAAGAAAGTAATAAATAACTGTAGGAAGTTCAGGATGGAATGAAAAATCTGCTTTGTCCACATAAGGAATTGGTACTTTCTAAACTGACGATTTCTCATTTAAAATAGTTCAGCTGCGAGCGTAATTCTTTTTTATCATCTTACCAGCACTCATGAATATCTGTTCCTTAAATCAAGTCTTTTAATCTTAATAAAATGCACATGGCCACAAAAACACCTCAAAAGCAATAGACTTTAAAAATACAAAACATTATGGAAATTTTTATCATATTTATGGCCCAAACACATCCGGTGCAGTTTTTGCATACTATTTGACAAACTTCTTATGAATTTCTCTCACGCTTGTAGACATAAATTCCAGCGCTGGATAGCACGTGTTGGTCCTTACAAGGACAATATGGTATTTATAACTAGAATGGCACTCAAATCAGTCCAGTGGTTTTGGTCATATACCAGACAGTAATCCAGACATGTCATTTATGAATCTATAAAATAATTATAAATCATAAACTTAGTCATAAAGAGATGCAAGTTCTCCGTTTCCGTATGCAAACATCATTTGGGAGCAGGGAACTTAAAATTGCTCATGTCAAATTTTGTTTTGCCCACCTTTTATAGAAACTTTAACAAAATATTTCATATACCATTTCTGTTCCATCAGCTTATATATATACACACAAACATTGAATATAGCTACTTTTATACCTAATGATTTCAAACCTACGGATTCATGGACTCCCATCATGCAACTGAGTCATCAACTGGCAAATGAAATTAAAAGTTTTATTTCATGTTTACATCCATTAATTTTCAGTTGTGTACATATTTCGATATTTCTGCCTTTTTGTCTCCAGACAGAAATATATCCCACAAGCAAAACTGAAAAACATAGCACATTATGGACTGATGTCACAGTCTGAATATGGCTGATTGCCGACCCACCCACTCAATAAACACGAAGAATGTCCGCCTTGATTGCCACTCGACTTCTTACAATTTCAGAAAGTAATCAAGTGCACCAAAATAGCATCAACTGTATTCATTTTGAACCAACTATTGTCTGCCTGAAGGTTTAACATGATGTTGCCACACCCTTCCTTTTAAAGTTTAAATAAAGAGAAACCAAAACAGATTGCGATTAGAAGACATCATTCGTGTTTACCAGGTGTATTATTACCACTTGTGCCTACGCAAAAAAAAAAAAGAAAATATCCAAAGAGCCTGCTGATAACCGGACATATGTCAACGTGACATAATGTCAACTGATAGACAGATCCTGTTTTGAATATCAAAGCATCAGTCTATGTTTGATCCCATTAAATGGTGACACACTGATGAAGTATCCTGCCATTTTTCATCAAAATTTTCATGTTTCTATGACTAGGTTCCCATACTAGATCGATCTTACAGGAACGATCCATATCCAAGGGGTTTCTCGCTAAATTGCTTTCAGCTTATATGCAATAATTAACGTTAATTAATTACCCCCCAGCAGCTTCAGTAGGTGTGCCAGACATCTTAAACGCCTAATTTGAGTACAATTTAGCAAGAATTCCCTTGGAGATAGATCGATCCTCAGTCAGTACGACAGGGTCTGGGAATGGTCCCTATAAAGACCTTTCCATCCACAACACTCACTCCTCCTCAGTCTATAAGGAAGCTGTGAGGTTTACTTTCAATATGATAAGGCAAACATTACATCATGTCACATTGTTGGGATGGTATGTTGTTAAGATAATTACCATGTAGAGGACGGAATATGCAAACATCTGTATCGTAAAAGAATTTGTCTTGGTGACTCCCTATCGCCTATAGGTCTATGACGTAATTATCGAACACAGCAAAAAATGTACCTTTTCACTTAATTTTGCACTCATTTTGAAGAGGAATAAAGATAATTACCATGTAGGAGATAAAATATACAAACATCTGTATCATCAAAGAATTATTTAAAACCTTCATGAGGATTTTTTTATTTCAGTCTGTTTGCACTGAGAGATACTTTAATGATTAGATCAGTGCCTGACCACAAACAGGTGAAAAAATGGTACGAGAAGTGGAGCACACCTTTCCGACCACAAAAATCCTGTTTTCCACGAATTAACCTGTAGTGAAAGCTTACTGAACTGATGACCTCATAATGCAGAGCTTGTTTACATATATAGCATTTCAGTGTGTGTGTGTGTGTGTGTGTGTGTGTGTGTGTGTGTGAGAGAGAGAGAGAGAGAGAGAGAGAGAGAGAGAGAGAGAGAGAGAGAGTAGAAGCTAAGGAAAGCACGAGAGGACCAGGAAAAGATATATTGGGTGGGAATATAATACTAGCAAAGTCAGCAGATTCACTTGAAATCCTACTGTAACTACTTACTTTATATTCTATCCATTATTAGTCCCACCTCTAGCTTTCATAAATGTCATAGCCTCAGAGAAACACAGGCGATTTTTAAAACTAAAACATATCAAGAGGGGGAAAAAAACCATCTTCCAAGAAATCAGATCTCTTGATGGAAACCGAGCTTTCAAAGGTCTCAAATTCAAGAGGCTTAGGTGCTATAATGACAGATGTTGATATTATTACAAGGAAAAAATGAACATCTGTAAATTTATAGTAGACTTCAGGGTACATATATATGTATTGGGCATTAACTTCCCGATGACCTTTGTCTTTCTATCATGAAATAGGGCTTGGTCTACACATCACGTTTCTCATGAACTCCTCAAATTTGGTCTTCAAGATGAAGACTAAATAAAAATGTAAAGCAAGTTCAAATGTCTTCCTTTCAATACAAAGTACAAGCACACAACCATCTACCAAAAAATAGAGAAATTCTGCCCTGGCAAGTACTTGAATTGACAGAACCACTCACAAAGTATGCTGTTTATTTTCTTTCCCAATTCACGGAGGCCTACCTACCTACCCACCCATGCTCAAACTGAATAGAGGAATAAAAAAAAATAGTAAATATCAAAATATACCTGGGAGGAAAAAAAAAAGGATCTGCACTTTACATACATAGAGACAAGAACACACAATATGTCATTTTCCAGACCCCTGGATTGAACTAAAAATGACAATTAAACCTTTTTTTCTTGGTGTCTGTCTGTTTTGTTGTAGAGCACTCTACTTCATGGCCTAGTTTCTTCACATCTGCCACCTGCCCCAACACAATGAGTCATCTTCTGTGCCATTAAAAAAAAACAGATTTATTCTCTTGTAAACAAAGCGGAACATGGAACATCAAATTTCACAGCCAATTTTTGTGGTTGAGGGGCAGGCAAGTTGAACACTTATGCAGTCTCAGATTTTTATATTATCTATTTCCTTTTTTTTTATAACCAAAACTTGCAATGTGACATCTGTCTTTCAAGTAGGGGATTTCATTATATATATTCTACAGAATATTCTACACAAAAAAAAATCACAGTTTACCTTTAAACATTAACTCATCCTAAACAAGGAGCACAATCTCATTTTCTTTGACCATTTGTTTTTTCCTGAGACCAGCTACAGCCATAAAATATTTCTTACCCTCATACTTAACAGGCAGTCATATACCATTTAACTTATGGGGGATTTCCTGCAGGATGACGCTACCTATTGTTGAAAAGATTTACGTAAGGTGACGAAGACCACAACCACTTATAAGCCTCTGTACACAGCGCAGGGTGAGCACGATTATCATACAATAATACCATAATTGTCTATGAAACCAATCAACATTATTAGTATGGAGCCCATTAAATTGTTTATAGTGATTTCATTTATTATTAATTACTTTTTTTAAAACAATTGCACCTCTGGATATACTTATAAGAAACATTACATGCAATATTCATGAAAATAGTCCCAATTCGTGCCAGAATCAGACAACGGTATTGACCTCAATTAGAAGCATGGATTCTGTCTTGGTTGGTCTATATCTATTTATCTAATTCATTTATATATTCATTTCTGGGCTAGTTTTTATTAAGGCTATGGCAGGAAAATTTCAATAAACAAGCAATGCAGGTTAATTCAACTCATAGCAACCTGGTCTTAAGCATTTCCTGATAGTGCTACCCTTCCATGCCCCCCCAAACGGATCTGAACAAAAATTTCTTTATAACATTTAATGTGTTTTCCTTAGTCTCCCGATACCTCCCAGACAAATTACTGATATTACCTTAGATGCCCTTTTTACAGATCTTGCCGCAATGCAAGTCTGCCACACGTTTTTATTTCAGCAGGCATGATAGATTTTTCTTATTTGAAATCAGGGAACAACAGTTGAAATCACAATTGGAAGTAACTTGGTTCAATTGTTTTTCACTGAGCTGAAAAAATCGACTATCTAAGTGCTCCAAAACTTACTTAATGCATTTCCACAAAGACTGCAAAAGTGTTTTTGAGGAAGTTGTAAATTTACTTTTATGAAGTCACGAAAATCTTTTTTTTCCATTTTATGAAACAATGGGGATACTCAAGATGTTTTTCGCTTGTCATGCAAAGCATTTGTCAAGTTGCGAAATCTATAGTGAGAAAGCAATTAAGACCCAACGCACATGTCAATGCATGTGCACTGCATTTAAATAGAGGAAGGGACTGCATGGGAGGGGGGGGGGGGGGAAGAGAGATATTGGTTGTGTATCCCTTCTTCTACATTCAAACAAATATACTACTGGATGGTTAATAGCCAGACCAAAAGATAAAAAGGCTGGTTTACACAATTGCACGTGATCCAACTTTGCACCAAGATCGTCATTTTCTTTGGCTAAGCCACCCTTCATAAGGAGGCCTAGGGGCGACCCTGATCAGTCTGATTTGGTTTATACCAGATTCTGTAAACCTGCCTGATAAAGCCTCGTCTTTTACACATCAGAAATATGGGTTAGCAAATAAATCTTGAGAGATATACAGATGTGGCAATATTAGTTACATGAACTATATTTCTTCATCACTTGATCATAAGAGCTCTAGAGCATGATCAAAAATTCAGATTCAAGTGTCCTGGCTGGACAATCAGTGACCCGGGGTCAGTGGCCATTTATAATGCAGAGATAAGGGCCCATTATGTAATACTCAGCACATAAGGTCAGCAGGGGTTAGATTCACAATGGGACTGGACTCAAATGTTGGTATGGCAGGCCTTCCCAACTACCAGACTCGGCACCTACGGGTCCAGTATAAACCGGTTTATCAGACCACACTGCCCGTTTACAAGGTGTGTGTCAGATCGCATTACAGAGTATCAGCCACAACACCGATTTTGCCTGGTGCGCGATGTGATAGCAATGATCCTAAGCGGGGTTGGAAAGTAGTGCATCTCATCTAGATTCATGCGCTGCTGCAATTTTCTCTGTTTATGCTAAAATCTGACATAAAATTTAGGTTCGGACATAGCCAATGATGTTTTGTAAATAAGAACTTGCAAACTTATATATTAATTTAGAAAAGTAGACCTAATTTTGATAGCGGAAGCATATTCTGTCGGGGGTTAAATATTTTCATGACTACCGGGATGGACGAGATTGAGGGCAGGGGTAATCCTAGAGAGGGGTGAGAAACGTCCATTGTTCTCGTCAGCGAGGCTGTCCTTTTTCAGGGTTTGTACGCACGGACAGAAAACTTAAGTATTGTGGGAACGTTACTAATGAAGCCACTGGTAGTACTAGTAGATATCAGCCTGTAGTCTTGAACAAGCGCCTCGATGACGAGTGAACAGTTGTCAAAAACAAAAGACCCAGGTGTGGTAGTTCAACTACTGTTCATGCGTGCCGCAACGACCAAACCTAATTGCTCCTCAAGGTCACAAAACAATAACCGGTACTGACGGCTAGGCTCGTCTTAATCATATAAGTAGCGCGTTTCCACCCCCTGATTGAGGGAGTCGTCTGTTGTATTCATACGACTCCTACTTGACGAAAACGAGGCGCGATACCCGGATGACAGGTAGGCTTACAGAATTTGTGATAGGGTATGATACTCTTTTATGCGATCTGACACACACCTTGAAAACGGGTAGTGTGATCAGATATACCGGTTTATTCTGGACCCGTAGGTGCCGAGTCTGGTAGTTGGGAAGGCCTGTATGGGGCTTTCATTTCAGACCAAAAATTTTTTTCCAACCCAGAGCATATAGAGAACTTTAAGAAGAATGTTAATCCTGCTTTGCAGCGAATAAGAAAGAACCCTAAGAGGACTACTTCTTTAATTGTTACTGTTGCCCCTGTAGAAGGTACATTTAGACAAACTTTCAACTAAAATTTTTCAGAGAAAACTCCCACTAAACGGTTACAGACTCCAGGATTATCCAAAACCCACACGCCTTAACTTGACCCAGATATTTTAATTGCAATCAAACTGTCTACTTCTTAAAGCTAGTTTCAGGCCTTTTTCGTTTGTCGTATGTACAGATATCAAAACACTTAAACCCCATTTCCAGAGATTAGATCAATCTACTTTAGATCGACCTAACTCCCTGGGGGTTCACGCTAAATAGCTGTTAGCCGAGCGGACACGAAAGTTAATTACCCCCTTACAGCTTGTAGTAGGCGGGACGGACATTTAAGCCGGATTATCTGACAGTAAACTAGTGAGACTCCCCGCGGGGATAGATCGATCTAAAAGCTCTGGGAATACAGCCTTAGCCTGGTTCTAACAGGGTGCGTGCGTGCGTGTGTGTGCGAACATGCATGTGCTCCCATTCACAACTTTACCTCGGACTGTTTGGACCAATCAAAGTTAACCTTACAAAAATGGCCATGTGAAGTGAGGGGGCTCTCTTTAAAGTCATTCTCTTACCTACTAATAGTCTGTATGAAAAAGGGCACAAAGCAGCCTTTGGCAAAAAAAGGAGCTGAACGCATCAGCAGATAAAATTAGACCAGCAGGACACACACAGCAGAGGTTCACATGTCATCAGTCCTTGCATGTGACCTTTATATACTCAACTAGCACTGATATCAATACCAATCATTTTATCTCCCGCACGACTGATTACAACATCGTGGTCATGCGAATTCATCCATGGAAAAACACCTGCTGCGCCTCCAAGTTTATCATAAATATGGGCCCTGTCCTTTATCATTCCATTTCAGGTACACTAAGACCTTTATTATTCAGATCAACTGTGACCTAATCTAAATGTCTAATGTGAATGCACTGAAGGCAAGCACCTGCCATATTTAGCGTCCCAAATGATAGACTACATATACGCTATCACTACCAGTGCACCAGATATCAAAGGCTTCTGCACACTGCACCATCTCCTGACAAACCAGATCTCTCTTCTCTCTCTCGCCCTGTGCGGTTGCAACAAGAGATTTATTCATCAATAGTAGTAGTAATAATCATAATAATAAACCTTGGCAGGATCACCAGAACAAGTTACTTCCTTATTGCTTTGTCTATTCAACACGCGAGGAGGCTTTGGGAATTTCTGCACAATATGTGCAGCTTTAAACAGACTGGTTTGACTGTCTAATGTGGAAACACATACATATACACAAGAGACAGCAGACAAATTTATCATACCTGGGAACTCGTTTCATCAATCCTCCTTGCAAAACCTAGATCAAACATTCCACACACCTTGTATTAATATAATTATATTATAGGCAACAAGGCAAAACCAAGACTTCACCACAACCAAAATCTCCTCTAATGACTATGCACTTTGTTCTTTATTTACACCAGCTTCAGATTTTCTCAAGGAAGCAATTAATAATTTAAGGTTGTTTTGTTCTGTTTCAAGGACAGTTGGAATTTTGGGACTTTAGAATAACTTCCTATCAAGGACATAAATTCATAACAGGACATAAATTTTTTCTATATAACTCAATGTGGAGCTGCGTCGACATTTTTAGGTTAAACAGAGGACTCAATTATACAATAGCTTCTCAAAATTTAAGTTTGTCCTCTGTTATGTGAACCAGGCATTCCTACGATTAACCATAAAGGGCGGAGGTCTATATTAATGCAAAATTTGTTTAATTATCTACACTGACATGAAGCTGCTAGGCATTCTCCCAATTTATATGCAGGCCAAGCAGTCCAAGGCCATAAGCTGTGAAGTCATTCGGTGCACGCGAAATCCCCAAAATCCAGACAGTCATAACCGGCTTCGTGATCTTATTTGGTAATAGCTGAGGTTATCATTCTCCCCTTTTTCTGTTCTCCCTTATTTCGTATTCTGTTCATGGCATAGCTCAGCAAGACTGGTATATTGTAGGAGAGTGGGGGCAGACAGATGTGATATAGCCTGCTCAACATGCAGTGGTTTGGCTAAAGACAGGGGCGGGGGGGGGGGGATTTGACCTCAGAGCAAACTGCTGTTTGCATGGAATATAGCATATCATCATGAGTCATACTTTTTTTTATGGCACAGTTACTTGCTGAGTGAAATGATACTGTGGCCTTTAGATACTCCTTTGGCTGGTGATATTATCATATTATGAACTGTGTTATAATAACACATGAGAGAAGATGAACTATGTAACGACATTTAGGGAAAGTGATATTAGCAGACGAACATATTGCATACATACAGTATAAGACAGACATGAAAAGTAAAGACATCTGAAGCTTCAAAATATAACCATTTCATACATTTTCATCTGTCATAAATTTATATGAAAAGTTTCCAGCAACAGTGCCTTTTTGATAAAAAATGTGCTAGAATATTTTGATATTTTTGTTATATTATAATAACTTCAAAATACGGTTACTGCATGAGCCCCTCAGAGAATCAATTCAGTGTCTTTTAGTGAATTATGCGGCAAGCTATCAAGTGGGTCGACCATATACGATCCGCAAACTGTTTGTTCGCGGATCATCTTGATCTGAATATGTCCTAAAATTGTGGAAAAACTCGATAAAACATCAGAATCATCACAAAGTTCCCGCGCAGTTAAATCACTGGTAGATTAGCAGACCATTCAATAGAGACCAACACCCACCTTTCTCGGCACTGGGGAGGACGTCACACTTTCAGCCGCCATAATTCCATTCATAGCGCTGCTACAGCTGCAGTTAGTTTCCAGTAGGGTCAGTGTATCGTAAGAACGCTCATTCTTATTTCTTCTCGGTAACTTTCCCTGGCTGGTCTACTGTAAATGAACACAGAAGTTATAGCTATTTTCAGAACAATTTTCCAGGACTTATTTTGAGAATAAAAGGAAGCGTGTATCATGAAGACGGAAAAGTGGGTTTTATCCCGGCAGTCTTGATGCTAATAGTTTCACTCTGTTAAATGGCACTCACATATATCTTGCTATAAATGTTTTCCAAAGTGCAATCATAAACAGATTAAAAAAAGAAAACACGCATTAACAATGTAAATTGCTATACTCTTTCTAAGATAACAGCAGAACAGTGCATCTACTACAAATGTAATATATAGCTAAGTATGCTTGTAGCAAGTCTGGGCAGGGAGCATTTCTGCAGAACGAATATCTATCACATTTACTTTCAGTCATACTGATGACTTATGGGTTCCTATTACTCATCATTTCAGACATTCTTTAATATTTATTCGAATCCAACTTTTTTGAAAATTTGACAAAAAGATATTGGGTATAATTTTCAGCAGGGAGGAGTGGATGATAAGCTTTTTTATTGTTAATTTCCTGGTCTAAAACTAGTTTTACGAGATGTTTTTTTTTTTCCTGCGACAACTACCAGAGCACTAAGTGCTTTGTCATAAATTAAGGCTCAGCTACGTGTGAAATAAATATTGCTTCTTACGTGGGAGGAGCAAACACACAATGTGCAGTCCTGCCCAAATAGTAAATAAGTAATGAGAATCAATAGTTCATTACATTAAGGCGTATGTTTTGAATGTGACAATGTTTCAGCACCAGTGTAACCATCAAAAGATTTAACTCTTTAATAATTCTAACTGATGAAATTAGTTCTAAAAATATAATATAAGGCAAACATTGCTTTCCTACCCCTCCCAGCTGCAAAGACAAACCATTCAATTTTTATATGCCCTCTGTATCCCATACCCATATAGCAAGCTATTCAATCTTTAGCAAGAAGCACTAAGCTAACCCTAAACTGTTCAATAGCTGACTGCTGCAGTGTTAGACAACAATGCTGCAGACATTCTATGGAGACCAAGATCTTGATTTTGGACATAAGACATAAACCCCATTCACACGAGACACTTTCAATCGCGATTAGTGCCAAATCGCGATTCTATCGATGTAAAGCTTCTAATGTGAACGCAGTAGAGACGCCAAATCGCGATTCAAATTAATCCTACTCGAGAGGTGGATTCTATCGATGTAAACTTAAATCGCGATATAAAATTTCCTAGTGAGAACGGGATCGATGTTAACACCGGAAGTTGAGGACTAAAGGCGCGTGCATAGTTTCTATCGAAAGTACAATACAATACAATACAATAAATTTTATTTCATGTCAGGTATAAATTGAAACGAAACATTAGCTAAATACAGCTATTCGCCGACTGGAAAGTGAAAGAAAACAAACTGTCCACCCAATTTCAAGTTTCTTCGCAGTCAGCAAAATGGCCAAGAGGAAGTATGGTCTGAAAACTCAGTGACAGCATAAACAAATATTTGGGCCGATGAGAATATTAAACAGAAAATAACACCATACGCACCGAAAGCGTGGTCTTGAAGGCAGCTACTGCGCATGATCAACAGGATATACCGTGACTCCCCTAGCGAGCACAGTTGCAATTACCAGATCTAGCAAGGTAAATCGCGATTTCGTTTTTACATGTCTGAACGCAAAAAAGTGAATTTAGCTAAGCGCGTTAGAATCGCGATTCCCTTAATCTCGATTAACCATGTACGTGTGAATGGGGCTATATTCTCACAGCAACTGACTCCATAAACCTCTTTAAATCTGGCTTTATATATCTCAGCAATACAGCTGTGCCCGTAGGTTTAGAGAAGCTGGGTTCGGGCCATTGGGTTCTGCAAGGGAGATTACTCCCTTTGGCCCCATTCAAATTAGGGGACTAACTAGTCCGAAGGTCAAATATGGCCGACCTACTTCAATACTTCCCCATGGGATATCTATTTAGTGTCTGTTAGAGGATGAGACAGCAAGCTTTGTAGTGGGTCACCATATTTGATCCTCGGACTAGTTAGTCCCCTTTTCTGAATGGGGCCTTTGACAAACCCTCCACAAGTTAGTTTAATGCTGTTTAGGCCATGGTGGATCAAAGCCAATCATAAATTGCTTAAAATAAGACTAAGCCATGGCTGACAAGACAAAATCATTGGGCAGCTTTCACAACCAAAGTTAATCTGAGGCCTAGAGCCCTCTAGAACAGCGGACTACCAGATCCGTAGATCAAATATGGCCGACCCACTTGAAAGCTTGTTGCGTGATCCCCACGGGGAATCTATTCAGTGTCTTTTAAGGGGATTATGTAAAAGGCAGGGAAACCATTAGGGGATAAGTTGCATCGCTTTCAAGTTGAGTCAGCCATATTTGATCCATGGAGCAGTTATTCCATGGATCATCTGTTCTGAAAGCACCCTTAATCTGCTGATCAACTGCCTCAGAAGGTTATAAAATATGTAATTATCCATAATCAAACTACAAGTAGCCATAGACTTGTTACTTCCCATTTTGCTGGTATAACATGGCTAACATCATTTGTAGTGAATTCCAATATTCTTAATATTCTTAATACATGTCTGCCCAGTCTGAGTCAAGAAACTGCCCCAAGGCTCTGAACATGATAATATTCTGCAGTTTAAACCAGACAGCATATCTGATCTATATCATATGGTTGTGTCTAGTGGTAGCCTGCTGTTGGGGCCAACATTACTGTGTTAATGCCGAATATTATCAACCATTAGGATTTTTTACTTCAGCTCAACTTTTTGAGGTCCCTAGCTGACATCTCTTAATCATGACCTTTTTTTTTGTGGTACAGAGATTGCGAAACCAACTTCATATTAATGTTAACTCCTAATACGCCCCCCCACTCCACCTCCTCATATTTAAAATGCAAGGGTTTAGTCATTTGTATTAAATCTTAAAATATAACTAATTAAGTGTACAATATAGGCTCATACTGCATTACTTTTTATGGTCATTTGAGCTACAGTATCACTGCTATTCCCTGATTAAACTTAGCATTAACTCTGGCATAAACTCTGCTGCTAAAGATAAATAAAATGAAATAAAAACGCATGGGAATAAAAAGTATACAAGTATAGTCATCAGATAAAAAAAAACGTCCACTTCTATATTCAAACAGCCCATTCCAACCTTACCCTCTATTTCAAAGCTCTGTCACACAAGTTCTGTCTTAATTCAGCGTCAGTGGACTGGGAATGATCCACGAGGGGGGGTTCAGGTTTATGTGTGATATCACAGGGACCCAGTGAAAATATCCTGCACATGTGTTCCCCCTGGTCACGTTTCCATGTGTGTGTGTGTGTGTCCTTATGCAACGATCTTAGGATGTCCCAACAACACCGGCACCAACAGGATCACAGCTTTGGCTCTATATTAAGTGTACAGGTCCTATCTGAAAAAAGGCAGATAAGGAGATTTATAAGCCAAAACCAAGAGGATATGCTCACAAATACCCTGAAATAAAGGGGAAATGTCAGACCAAATTCCGTGTCTTTGACAGTTGACTGTGGCAATATGAACAACAGGGTGATAACAAGAGAGAGACTCATACTTAACACAGGTCACCCTTAACACTGCCTGCTTGTAAGTGCTGGCACTACTGAAGTGATTGACTGACTGGAGAGCTCAGTTTTGATGTCTAGTTTTCAAAGGAGTCAGCGAGCTTAATACTGCTGGCCACTGGTTGCTAATGTGTATGCAGCCCTCCAAGCTAGCTGGCTAGCTAAGCTCGTCAACCCAGCAAAAACACACACAAACTACCAGCACTACGGCAACAAAGGGTTAACAGCACAAGGTGCTTTTCACATTTCCAATCGCAATTACCCAGTGATTGCAGAATGACCCACTCCTTCTCAACCCTAGCCTTGACAATGTTCCTTGAATTAAACTGGCATTTTGTGACGTGCACTTAGGGGTTTAAACATTGGGGAACCTTTTATCGCCACTCTACAAATGTATTTGGACATCAAACAGCTAGAGCCTGAAATAAACACACGGCCATATGTTATGCAAATTGCCCATTGCTGCAGTGACCTAGTTTTTCACTTCTTATCTCAGGCACCTACTCGCTGATTAATGCGGTTTATACTGCCAGCTACACCAGCACAAGGAGATTAAGGCCGTTCTGCTCTACAGAGCTCAAGCTCTGCTGCTTCATTCTAAGGTGGAATTCAAACAAAATTCTAATCACCATAATGATACTCTGCGTTTTATTCACAATGACAACTGCTAACTTTGATTCTTGACTTTGTCAATGAAATCCATATTTGCCAACCCACAAGGACGTTTTAGTTGGTTTCATCCATTATTTATTCATAGATATGGTGGCGAAAAATTGCATATAAATGGCTCACTTCACTTTAAAAATTCCTATATACCTGATTGAGAGTAATGAAAATGTGTCATCTTGTATCAAAAGACAAATTGTACTGAAATGAAACCTGGAAACTTGTACTAAAATGTTACAGTTCTTTAAAAACTGCATAAATTCAAACACCTATGTTTTATTATTTAAGAATGTTTGAAAAATTAAAAAGTATGTCAGGGATTATTCTTTAGATTACCAGAAGTCTTGACAAAAGTTAAAGTGACTAGAAACGAGACATTTACATCAATTTCTGATCTAAGCAAATGCTTTTTATAAAGTATTTCTAGAACTTGGGTTACAAAATGCAAAAAACAAAAATAGCACAAAAGGCAATCCATCATTTTAAGTACACCAGACCTCAACATCATAAAGATATTGCAAAATTCTAATCTAAAATCATAAATTTTTCAACATACAGTGATACGCAAAAACCATGTCAAACATGAAGTTTATTAGCACTCAACTGAATTTATTCCACTTTGTGCCATTCATTTTGTGTTTAAATCAATAGAGAACACTTGATAATGATATGAAAATAAGCCGTCCAAATGTACCTATTTCTAAGTTAGTTAATCGTGGATCAAAAGCCTTTATACATGCCACAATTTCACCTATTTCTATGGCCAGCCAAATGAAAGACCTTGCACTTTGATATCGTGACCAGCGTTATATTAATAGGTCAACAACTTATACACAGGACTTCATACAAACAAAAGGGCCTTCTTCAACATGCATCCAAGGCAAAAGGTTTCCAGGCTACTATACCGGTACAATATTAAAGATTGCATAATTTCTCAGAGAATAGTTTTAATATTCCCCTATTTATAAACCAAGGCATGAAGACATAAAGGAAAACTGTAGAAGAACCAAAGGGCATGAGAGAGGGAGAGAGAGAGAGAGAGCTGGTTGAATGGTTGATAAACATTTCAAAAGGTGTTTCAACGCTCAAGTAGTGCCAGTTCTACTTGGAGACATCTCTTCTGCTGACCTCTTGATTATTCCTACCCCCTCCTATTTGTTTTATATTATTTAGTCAGGGTGTATGAACTAAAAGAACTGTAAATACAGCTTCAATTTTTTAAAAAGCAAAATGAGTTGAAGATCTGTTTTATCTCAGAATAAATTGAAGCTAAAGTTAAAACTAGTGAATCATGTCCCTTTCTCTTTAAGCACTAATATTCTCAGATTTAATCTCTCTCTCTTCTAAGTGCAGATATTTTAAGGGCTACAGTTCTTTGCATTCAGCTGTAGTTAAACAGCCCCAAAATACGGATATCAGCTGCCGTCTCCTGCCTTAGTTATTTTCAGTCAGTCAGCAAAAATCGATAAAATGACTCCAGAATAAAGATTACTTTCCCTTAAGATGGAGAAATGTACCAGGCTGCATATTGGTTTACACTATTTTAGGCTGCCTCGCAAGTGAAACATGCCAGATAAGGCCAAGATGTTCTTTTTCTTTTTTATTTATTGATGCATACTTTCAGTTCAAACCTCATTCTTATACCCATGATAAATAAATAAATAAATAAATAATATGAATAGATAAAATAAAGAAAATGAAACCCAGATATTTCAATTAGAAGTCCCTATGGATTGCTACCTCAGAAAATAATTCAATGCTGGGGTTTACCATTTTGAAACTGCCTTTATATAAGGCAGATACAGTTTCTGGACTTCAAAAACCGAAATCTCAGTAGGTACCAGTTGCAGACTGGCACGAGGGGAGTTTAGGCATCCTGTCTCAATTATTTACAACAACAACCCCTTGAAACAAAGAGAGAAACCAGATATTGGAAGGGAGTTCATATGCACTTCAAACTCCTGCCCTGAACTCTTATGCTCTAAATGCAATTAATTACATCTGAATATTTTTCTCAGTTGTATAGAGGTTTTCATCTGAATATTGATCTCCGTTTGTTCAAAGACCAAAGTTCAGTGTGGAAATTGCCTCTCTTTATCTTCCATTTCTGTATGGTAACAAAATCCAAACTAAACACCACAGTAATAAGCACTGCATAAAAAAAATATTGGCAAAAATTATATTTACAATTCCAGTCCAAATTATTCTTTTGTTCAAAGTCCTCATAGGACTGAGCAAACAAGAAAACCCAATCATGTGATATTATATTCATTTTCTGGAGAGACTGACTCATTTTCAAAGTAAATGGAAGTAGGAATCTGTATATCATGATAGGACAAGTAGGCTGTGTAGGCATGGAGCAGCCATAAAGCAGGTGGAGTGGCAGCAGATGGCAAGAACAAGACTTCATAACAACCCAAGAGGACCGGTTCATATAATCTTAGATTAACCCTTTGCAGTCGTTCCCTTTTCCAGGACACCTGACCTTAACCTTTCTCCCCCCCCCCCCCCCCAACCTGCAACCAATGCCTGTAAGCGATATCCACTATTTTTTTTGACAAAAGTAAAACTACCAAGTCGAAAGAAAATGGCAGACTGGTAAATTTTCATATATCCTACCTCAAATTGCACAAAGAATACAATTTCATGCCCAGAAAATTAAAAAGCATCAGTTCTTGCCAAATGTGTCCGTTTTTTTTTTCCCTTCCTTTTTTCACGTGTTAAGAAATTAATTACATCATATAAACATGCAACTCAAATATCTAGCCAACCTTTTTAGATACATCGGGGGTCTTTTGTGTGCATTAATTTCTTGTGTATTGTGATTTTATTATTTTAAAAACTACATGTGAACTTCAGACCCCAGTAAAACCCTGAAACCCCAGACACTCTTGTAAACATCAAAGGCTTTCTTTATGTCTCATCATCTGATTCTACCAGCAAAAAATAAAGGGATTTCAATTTCAGCCGTTGTCGACTATTACGAGTAAAGTTCACAGTTCTTGTTACCATGTCAATATCGTAAGGTGTGTTGTGGTAAGATCTCTCTTTTGTTATCGCACTGTAAACTAACTGCCGCCCCCAGCTTGTTAAATTAAGGCAGCTGTTATCCGAGCCACGGTTTCTTTCTCAGCCACAGGATACAAATTTCATTTGCCTTTTTGCCCCCAACTTGCTCACCATGACTTTCATATATAGCGAAACTAGGTCAAGGGAATTTTTGCTGCATATAATCTGATAAAATAATTATGACATTACCAGATTGAATCTGATAAATATTTGATATTGCCAGAAAAAAAAAAAAAAGTTAAAATGCAAGAATTCCATGTTACTGATTGGTACTGCTTTGATAATAAGAAAGATTGGTCTCCAAGGAGTAAAGTGAAGCACAAACCACAGGACCTTTTTTTTTTTTGATGGATGAAACACTGCTTGAGAAATTGTTTTCCTGCCATGAAAATATATAATATCATACGCAAATGTTGTTGTTAACATTTCTTTTTCACATGCATTCTTCCAGTCAAATATATTTCATTTTCTTCATCAATGTCTCTGAACTGACAATGTTCCAACATCTAACTTTTAAAAAACATTTTACTATATAAAAAAAACTTCTAAAATTCCAAGGTCTATTTTTTCCAATCTAACAAACATGATAATTTTTTGCCATATAAGGCTCTATTCCCATAGATTTTAGATCGATCTATCCCCGTGGGGAGTCTCACTAGATTACTTTCAGATAATCCGACTTAAATGTCCGTCCCGCCTACTACAAGCTGTAAGGGGGTAATTAACTTTCGTGTCCCCCCGGCTGACAGCTATTTAGCTTGAACCCCCAGGGAGTTAGGTCGATCTAAAGTAGGTCGATCTAATCTATGGAAATGGGGTGTAAGGCTATACAAAACAGGCATATTACAGTGAAACAGACTGTTATTAATGGATCTTGGGTCTTTATAGATTTCAATTATGGTTGGTGATTGGTATAAAACATTCACCAAATTTACAGTCATATAGTAAAAACTTTAAAAAAAAATTTTGAAATGCATGAATCCGGCACGACTAAATTAGGTGACAAACTTTTCAAAATTATCAAGTTTGACAAAATTTTTAAAGTGAAAAAAAAAAAAAAATTGGCAAAGAATTATTTTCCAACAAAATTTTCAAGACAGACTGAATTTTCAAGTTTTTATCGTCGGTTTTTTTAAAAAAAAAAGGCCACTGGTTGGTAAGAAGAGTGTACTGACCCAGACTTGCCCTCTACTGTGCATATAGGCAGGCAACCAGCTGAATGAGGGGCCGTAGCAATAGTCTGAATGTTCAATAGTCACTGTAGAACCTTCAGACCAATGAACCCTTGATTAAAAACTGATGAAAATGTTATTCTTTCTTTCTTTTACAGGGACATACAGGCCTGACAACAGTGAAAAAAAAAAAAAAACAAACAAACAACCTACCTTCAACAATGTGCCTTGAAAAACTTGTGAAGGTTGCTAAAATTTTATTTCAAACTTACAGATTTTTTATAGAAACTCTAGCAGGCCTTTAGCAAGCTGGGTGATGCAATTTGTCAGGCTTTTACAGTTCAACTGCCACATAAAGAGATTTTGGCAGCCCTGAAGAGTGACCCAGACGGTGATCTCTGACCAGAGAGGTCAATTGACCACAGCTATGACCACAAGACAGGCTTGGCTGGATATACCATATATTTATCTCCATATGAAGGGCTCTCACACTGCTCACTAATAGTCCGGTGGCTTAAGGAAAAAATCGTGACACGGCGGATAAAAGCACCAAATTTTGCATGTGGGTACCTTTTGACATTCTAAATCAAATTAGAGCCGTAGCCCACGGAAAAAATCTACCGTTTGGCCAAAAAATCCAAAATGGCCGCCAATTTATTGAATTCTATAGAAATATGTACATACCTATGTTGATTTTTATCAAATAAATTATTTTCTCAGAATTTTCCACACCCTTATTACCCATTTTATTCATATATGTCAGATAGCAAACAAGTCCCCTTGGAATTTTTGAAAAAATCCAAGATGGCTGTCATTTGCCATAGAAACAGCCATATGAATACTAGTGCACAACTAATACCAGCTAGAACGATAGGTTGTCCACTATCAAATTAAGTCTGTTTCTCAGATCTTTGTTACCCACATAATATTTTTGTGGTGAGTAACTACGAAGTGTTCTTGGGCATTTTGGAAAATCCAAGATGGCTGCCATGTGTCACAGGAATTCTAGTATATGGGGGATTCAACTAATGGCAACTGGAAAGATTAGTTTTTCACTATCAAATTAAGCTGGTTTCTGAGTGTTTTCCACATCCTTTCTACCCACACGATATGTATGTGGTGAGTAACTAACAGTATTCTTGGGCATTTTGAGAAAATCCAAGATGGCCGTCATATGTAATAGGAATAATTCTAGTATTACAAAGGGTTGGAACTAATGCCAGCTAATTCACGATCAAATTCAGTTTATTTTTTTAGTGTTTTACACATTATTATTACACTGTGATACATATCTAGCAGGTAATAAATGTGCATATTTGATCATTTTGAGAAAACCCAAGATGGCCGTCACTGGCCATAGGAATACTACTGGAATTACAACTGCACATCCATGGCTTTTCATCTACTACCAGGGTGAATTTGTGTTTGCTTATCAAGTTTTGCCCATCCTTATTAGTCCTATGATATATATCTGGTGGGTAAATAGTGTGCATCTTTGGATATTCTGAGAAAAAGATACCTACAATTTAACATAGGAATACTAATGGGTGGGTTTCAATTGCTGCTAGAGAGGCATATGGTTCATTATACAATTACATTTCCATGGGTTTGTTTTAAAAATAATTTATGTTTTTCATTCCATTTATTATTACCCCTATGATTTATACCTGGTCTGTAGCATGTGTGTATCTTTGGTTATTCTGAAAATATTCAAGATGTCTGCCTTTTGTCATTAGAATATTCGAACACATAATCAAATAATGCTAGAGATACACTGAGTGCGATTTAAATGTAGTTAACTTTGGGTCGTTTTTAAATGTTCTTCATATCCTATTTATCCTTATGAAAGACTATGTGTGTTTTGAAAGTGTATGTATCCTTGAGTATTATTCGGAGAAAACCCAAAATAGCTGCCAGTTGTCATAGGAATATATCATTCAAATGCACATAGGTGTCAATTAATAGAACAGTTCAGACATTGATTCCAACATGAAATAAAGCCTTTGATGTTTAAACATGTTGACATCCTTATTAACCTTACTCTTTATAAATCTGGTGTGTAGCAAGCGTGCAACTTGCGTATTTGAGAAAATTCAAGATTGCTGCAATTCACAATAGGAATAGTACAGTCAACTACTGCCAGAGAGACATTGGGTTCAATATAAAATGAATTTTGTTTCTCGGTATTTCCCACATTCTTTTTGGACTTTTAGATATCTATCTGGTGGGTAACAAGTGTATACCCTTAAGTATTTTGAAAAAATATCATGATTACCCTCATTTGCCGTAGAAGTGCCTATAAAATCTAATACACCAGTTTTCCTATGGGGAAAAGAAGGCTATCTTGGATTTCCCCAAAATGATAAAATATGGACATTAATTACCTAACAGATATGTATCATGGGATAACAATACTAAAAAAAAAACAGAAAAACAACTGAATTCAGCTTCATTTTATTTGTAAGCCTATCTCTCGCAGGTATTAATTAAACCCCACCTTCTATGGCTAACGGCAGCCATTTTGTTTTGTTTTGTTTTCAAAAAGGATACACATAGCATTCTCATCACATATGTATTATGTGAATTAAAAAGATGTGGAAAATACTCAGAAACAAACCTAATTTATCAATTGATATTATATCTTCATGGCAGAAGAAGCCCTATGTGTATACTAGTATTCCTTTGATATGGGGGCCATCTTGGATTTTTCTCGAATTGCCTGTGAATAAAGGTTAGTTACTCACCACAAATATATTATTTGTGTAATAAGCAACAAAATTAATTAGATAGTGGGCAATGCATCTTCCTAGTTGGCATTAGTTAGTTGAAAACCCTTGTACATGTTCTAGTATTCCTATGCCATACGGCGGCCATCTTGGATTTTTCAATAAGTCCAAGGACACTAGTTTGTTATCTGACACTTATGCATAATATGGGTAATAAGGATGTGGAAAACATTGAGAAAATACTTAATTTGGTAAAAATCAACATAGATATGTATGTATTTCTACAAAATTTCAAAAATTGGCGGCCATTTTGGATTTTTTGGCCAAACGGTAATTTTTTTCCGTGGGCTACGGCTCTAATTTGATTTAGTATGTCAAAAAGTACCCACATGCAAAATTTGGTGCTTTTATCCGCTGTGTCACGATTTGGCCATTTTTTGGCCCTAAGCAACCGGACTATAAGTAGAAGATAAGATAATATTGTGTTTAATTCATTTGCTCTGTATGTTCCATTCTGTTGGCAATTCTTGAAAAACACAAAACTTTAGATGGTTTAATTAGTCAATAACCTCCAATTTTTTTTACAGTATTTTTTTTTTTTTGTAAGATACTTTGCTGGGGAACAGTCCATACCCTACATATTTTTTTTTATCTTTTCATAATGTTCGTAAAATACAGAGAATCTTAAGTTTTTAACTATTTTTGTTGCAGCATGCTGCATAAGTACTTGTTAGCACTGACCGTGTACATTTAATTTTTTTTTTTACAGCAGAAAACTAGGAACCAAACTAAGGAATGAAACTACATGACGATGTATTAACCTCAGCAGCTGATCAAGGTGAACCTAAAACAAGAGTTAAAATTGCTCCTTACAAAGTTCACTTCCTGGTACACAATACCCACATCAGTCTCCCGTCATGTGGGACGCAAAGACAGCCATTCCCATGGCAACCGTTCTGATAAGTTGTCTCTCAGGATCAAGTGCATGACACGCATTTTCTCTCCTTTTGTTCTGACGGAAGAAAAAATGATTGATAAAGTGGATTTAAAGTGAACAGATGGTTTGTAAGACCATTATTATTATTATTATCATTATTATTATTATACTGTCGGCTATACTACGCCCTCAGTTTAATAAGCAGACCCTTTTTAGAACTATGTTTAACACTATAAACTTCTTTTGAAATACCATAGTCAGATAGGATTATAATTACTAATGCAGGTGCTCTGTGGTTGATGATTTCGACATCCTTTATCAAACAACATAACAGACAAGCCCCCTTTTGTAAACGGTGACAACAAAAACCTTCCAAATAAACATTCACAACAAAAACCAAGTGAAGAAAAAAATACCATCTATAACAAAAACCAATGAAGAAAAAAGATACCATTTATAACAAAAACCAAGTGAAGAAAAAAATACCATCCATTACAAAACACATAAAGAATAAAAAAAAACATCCATAAAGAAAGTTTCAGGAAGTTACAGGGTGGGGGGGTATACTGCAAAAGTACCCAGTTTGGTAAAAACTGATCCAATGTTTCAAGTAATTCTTTCCCGATTGCAGAGGTTTAACAATGTTTTTAGAATACACGTATTTTAAAGGGAGAGATGTAGTGCAGACATTTAAAAGTTTATGACATTGTGTAATGCGGATTTTTCTGCCATATGCAATACTATTTATGAATTTAGTTTTAGAAATTTTAAACTTTTGTTACATGGGAAAGCTGACAAGTTTATGAGTAGACAATAGGAAACATTTTAGTCTATCTTTGAAATAAGAAAATTAACTGATATCAAATAGTCAAACAGAAAAATCGTAGCCTTCCGGCTTCGGTTCCCAAAAATACAAAATAATGCCGTCATTTGTCAAATGATTTGAACTTGTCGAGCACAATTTTGGCAGAGAATTTCCCACCGCTTATCGCCTTTCCTACGACAAATTAATAATAGAAATCATGTATAACTAAATAACTGCTTTATGGAAGCTCAAAACAATGAATATGAAGAAAAAAACTCACCTAAATATTACTCTGCCTCCTTCCTCGTCTGCCAGAAATGTTACATGCATCTGCAGCACTTTTCTCCCGGCGTGATAAGGTTGTGACCAATCAAATACAAGGTGAAGGTCGATTTAAAGTTTTGTCTTGTCTAAGTTGGGTGGACACGCCAATTTAACTACATTTAACAATATTGTATTTTGATCCTATGGAAGTTTCTTATTTTCCTTTCTCTTTACTCCATTTAATTTTGCATACGATTTTTTTCCTGTTTATTTATCCTCTTATTCTGCACGAGATTATAGGGACAGTCGGGCTGACGTCACGCGCCTTAGCAACCGGCATCTGGGGTAAAACAAATCGGGCAACATGGCGGATCGCATTGACTTCTATGTAAAAGTTGGCAGACTTTGTCCGAAGATATCATACTTCACAGTGCCTGACCACATGTGTCAGTAAGGATGAGTTATTTACCTGGTCGATTTCTTTTACAGGCCTTTGTAATTAGCCGCTGCACACCTGGTTAAGAGATATAAAATCGGCCTTAACATAACTGCCGATCGTTATCTGTGATCGGGAAGTTTACAGCAGAAGATTTTGCAAAGGCAGTGCTTGACCTTTTGTTTCTGGCGGGTTGAATCATTTACCTGGACTATTGAGTTAGCAGGCCTTTGTAATAAGCTACTGTTTAACTTGTTACGGGATAAAATTGGTCTTAACTGCATACGCAAATGTTCACTCTAAGTATATACATGTACATAAGTTGGTGATATAGGAATGGCTTCTTAGAACGTGGATCGTGAGAAAGGCCTGGAAAATGTGCAACACTGAGAAGTTATTAGAATAAGATTTCTACAAATTGTGATTAAATCACCTGCTGCTGCAATAGCCAGGGGAACGGGATAGGGACAATGTCATCGGTCCCATGGCCTCTTTGGTCCGTATACAGTACATGTATATTAATACAAGCCTGGAAGGACAGCATAAACAGTTGCTTGCAAACGTTTTGGAAGAGAAGACACGTGGTGTTACCTGTATTGATTTTTGCAGCTCTGCGTCTTTGAGTGTTTACAATCTTATTGTGCACTTTTCTGGTACGAAAATTGGCGAAATACCATGGAAGACAGAATTAAAATTAAATTGAATAGCAAACACGGTAATAAAGCTGTATGTTATTTTACCAGTTAAGGTCGCTTTATTTATGGCAACTTTTTTATATTTTACTTGAATACTTAAAGATTTAGACATTAACTCACAGGTTTGTCAATATATTGACGTATATATTGTTTTCTTATCTTTATAACGCCCTCAATTAACTTACAACAAATAAGTCCGACGTTATAGTCCATTAATTTTTACTAAAAGAATTGATATACCGTCACACACGCCAACACAAGATGCAATCTCAATTTCTTGTAAATACTACTTATTAATTCATGTAACAAATGACAAGCATAAATTCCAAACAAGGTATAATGACTTTCTCCTTATCTGTAATAAAATGAACTATACACACATACACAATTCTCGTAGTGCATGTATAGCTATGACCAAATTTTGTTTCGATCAACAATCCCGTCTTTAGTCACGTTTGCACGACCTATAGCCTGCAACAGTCGTTTACTTTTCCGTTGATCTTTGAAATTTAACAAATCCCATAAGATTTAGGGGCGGATTTAGGCCGTCTTCTGGGTCTTCCGGAAGACGGTCAGATTTTAAAGTTTACATTGACGGGTACCTAATTTTTTTCTGTTGGAAGACGGTCAAAAATAGAAAATAGATCAATAAAGATAATTGGAAAGACTGTCAGAAAATATCTCTGGATCCGAAAATTAATTTTTTATTAATGTGTTGGTAGTGTCACCTGGTGCACAGCAAGCTTCCACCATTTCACTTTTGTACGCGTGCCTGAGAGTTAAACGGTACCGGTTCAATTCAGTAAGCTTGAAAATCTACCCGTCATATGTGTCAGCAATATGCAACGTCAACAGTTATTAGTACAATTGAAACCTTCCTTGATATTATCAGTTGCTTCCATATGGTTTTCTTTTCAAACAGATGTGAATAATATGCTCATCCAGGTAAGCAAATGAGTCTTTGCAATCTACCACTGTAAGATTCCCGATCAAAGATAACGATCGGCAGTTAAGGCCGATTTTATCTCTTAACCAGGTGTGCAGAGGCTAATTACAAAAGCCTGTAAAGGAAATCAACCAGGTAAATAACTCAACTTCACTGACACAAGTGGTCAGGAACTTTGAAGTATGATATCTTCGGACGAAGTCTGGCAACTTTTACATAGAAGTCAATGCGATCCGCCATGTTGCCCGATTTGTTTTACCCCAGATGCCGGTTGCTAAGGTAAAGTGCCCGGATGACCGACTGTCCCTATATGTAATAATAAGTAATAATAATAAGTTTATTGAGCACTAAATGGTATGAATACGGAGTACATTTGCAGGCTCACTAGACTACATTATTTACACAATATATAAAGGATATACATTTTTATATGTTTACATATGTATTATGCTTAAATAGCACGTACGTGTTAAAGTATGTTATGCTATAAGGGTAATTAATTAGTTAAGCTATTCACAGCATTATCAACAATTAGTGGCTGTGATGTACTAAATTGTAGGTGAACTATATATATTTTAACAGCAGTTTTTACAAATTCTGCTATTACTTTGTACCATGGCCCATAGGAGCCTACGCGTGCGTGTTTTAGACGCCCCTTTACATGCGAAAACGACAAGGCCTATGCCGCATTCGTCTTTTATTACAGAGCTTCAGTTGAAACCCTATTAACCTAAAGGGCTCATGTTACTTTCAGCCAATTAATTTGAAACAGAAGGACCGTCTTAAAACCTTTTATATTTGAATCCTTCAAAATAAAATTGTAAGGTTATATAATTATTACAAGCAATTAGCCATACTGTTATGTAGATAGCACTAAATTGTGATGGGATTCAAATGAAAAAATGTTTTGGGACAGCACTTCTGTTTCAAATTAATTGGATTTGACATATAAGAGTTGGCTGAAAGTAACATGATCCCTTTTATGTTAATAGTGTTTCAACTGACCCATGTCCAATAGTACATGTTGCGCGCATCTGTGTGGAGATAGATTTTGTTGGAGGTTTGTAAGAGTTGAAAGCGACATGACTCTCAAGGTCACGTCAACTTTGTTTATAAGGGTCTACTTATTCAGCTGCGAAAACCACACGTCATGCCTATTTCATGTTTTATAACAGTGCCATTTGAGAGACGAACGCGACATGGGTCGTGTCAACCTCGCATCTAACGCGTTCAGTAAGTGGCGAAAGAGACACAGCCATGTCATTTTCGGCTCTCAAAGCTCTGTAGTAAAAGACGAACTCGGCATAGGCCTTGTTGTTTTCGCATGTAAAGGGGCGTCTAAAAGACACACGCGTAGGCTCCTATGGGCCATGGTAACTTTGAGGCTTTTTATGTACAGACACAGATAGCCATCACCTGCGTCTGTCGTCGTCGCCGTGCACTTTGACCACCGACAACATGATAAGTGAAAAACCGTTTTACCTTTTGGCTCGAAACTTACAGAACTGATGAGCTTTCATAATATGCAGGTCAAGTTCGAAAATCAGCATGATATGGCCATCTATATGGAAGTTATGCTGTTTTTTCACTTTTTTCAGCATATATGCAACACCGATAACACGATAAGTGAAAACCGTTTTACCTTTTGGCTTGAAACTTACAGAACTGATGACTATTCATAATACACAAGTCAAGTTTGAAAATCAGCGTGATTGGACCAATTTTATGAAAGTTATGCTGTTTTTTCACTTTTTTTAGCATGTATGCAATACCGATAACGCATTTCAAGGNTTTCCCTTAATTAATATGTACGGTTAGCAATTACTGATAATCTCACACAAAGTGGTTGTGGCTTTGAAATACATTTATTTAAGACATATAAAACAAAATACGTATCTAAGCTCACATATAACATGGCACCGACAACAGACGAGGTTGGCCACTCACAGGCCAGCATAATGTTATAATTATGATATATATTCTTGCAAATATAAGTTAGATTTTACATGCACTATACAAAAGTGATAAAAGTAACTAAAACACATTATGACATTATCCACTAACAACATAAAGAAGATTTAACTGAATAAATTATGAAATCAGTCTGCTCTTTAAAATAGTTCAATAACATAAAGGAATAAGAATTCAATTATTAGAACATAAGATAAATCAGTTTAAAGTATTGACGTTTATACATTAAAATTCTTGCGAGTCCATGGGATAAAAGTCTTTGCTCAAACAAGTTTTAGAATATAAAAATTCTGAGGGTGTCTTGGGGAATGCGAATATTCTATAACTTTTGGTATAATAAATGATTTGGTTTATGATCTTCCATACATGCTCTTCCATACACATACATACATACATACATACATACATACATACATGAATATTTAACTACTTAAATCATCGCGCTGTTTTGTACAGGAATGGAATTTGTCTCTTTAAGGCCGGGGTTAACTGGGTGTTTGTATACAGCATCTTAAATATGTAGTGATACATATAGTTAGGACACAAAAATATTCTAATAGAAAACAAAATAATTCTCATTAATTGCAATTAATATAACAAAAAATCCGCATTTGTATGTTTATGTCAAAAGAAATGCCACAGTTACAATCTACACGTGTTTGCAGGGACACTCTCTTTTTTTAGTCAATTCCTTTTCCATTAAAAGGAAGATGTTTTACTCTCAAATAGAAATACAGGGTGTCCCAGTATAAACGTAACCCAAAAATGTGAACGCCGTATATTTTCTGTTTGCAAATTATATACAATTCATATATATCTGAAAACTGCAGAAGTTAGCAAATTTACTGCTACAAACAATATGTCAAGTGCTCTACTGGCAAAGATTTTGTCGTCATTTATAGAAAATATTCCAAATGTGCTCTGTTATACATTGCACAGTGTCTTTCAATTCATAATGTAGTTTTATTAAGTAGTAAACATTAGAATGTCAATTCGAGGACTAGCGAAAACGTTCTTCAAAGTTGTAAAGTGTATTGAACGAAACTGATCTGGGCACTCAGTCGTATGTATGCAGTCACAGACTACATATTCCTCCGTTTAAATCGCACCGCACGCACAGTCTGTTCTCACGTGGTCTTCTGACTCACCTGTCCATCAATCATCACTGTACTAAATATAAACATATCAATCATACACTGTAAATCTACAAAGTTTATTAAGTTTCCTGTTATAACCTCTCAGCAAAATTGAACTAAATGAACACCATCCCACCAAGGAAATTTCAAATTTATATTAAAGGAAAAAAAGAAGAAAAAACAAGGGCAAATAGAAAAGATCTCATGTTGAGCGATCTTTCAATATTTGATTTAAGCTTTCAAGTAAGACATTATTTTTAATCAGGGATAAGACAAAAAGAAGATATCCTCCAACTGAAGTAAATGTTATTGCAAATAATAGTACTAAGGACTAAGTAGGCTAAAAAATCTTTATTTAACTGGGGCCTACCAAAAGTCGCATGCAGTGTATATGTGTATATAGCTGTACAAGTAAAGCTATCGCCTGCGTCCGTCGTCGTCGCCGTGCATATTTCACTGTTATAGCAATAAATTGATAACCGTGTGGCTATTTTTTTGTTTGTTTGTTATTCTCAAACTTACTGGAGTAATTCATATTATGATAAATACAGTCCACGTTCAAATGGCAGATATATTGAGTCTTTTTTCCTTAAATTATCCCGCTTTTTTTACTTTTCTGTTATATATTATAATGTAAGACTTGATAACGCAATAAAAGGAAAACCCCGTGACTTATCATACTGAAATTTACAGAATCACTTTTTAGCATGAGTATTAGAATACAGGCCAAGGGCAAATGTCAACTTTATTGGACCATTTTTGGCGAAGGTTATCCTATATCCCCCTTTCCTTCGAATGGAATGTGTAGTCTCTCCTGACGCTCTGCTTTCCGTAGTTGTTATAACTAAAGCTTGCTCGAGTCCGTCTTAACGCTTAATAAAATAATTTGTAATCGGATATACATAAATATTCTGTCGTTAAAGAGTCTAGATTTATGATTTTAGTCGCTACGAGAGAAAATGATAAAGCTTGATAAAAGTATTGATCAAATAGGCCCATGATCATTAATATAAAGCGTGTTATTATAAATAGGTAATAATTTACAAATAATTAGCTTCACTTCTTTCGGCTGCTCGATCCTAGACAACGTCTCGACATGCATTCCCAAAGAAAAAAAAATGTATCGCTTGCAGGGGCCTCAAGTACGATTACCACTGTTACATAGTACTCTTTTTTCATATAAATGAAATTCATGACATTTGGACAATTTTGAAATAAGTGCATTCAGTACAAAAAGTTTCGAGTATTTTAATTTTTTTTATTTTGACACTCCCGAGAAATTATAAGGAAAATTTTCATGTCAACGCCCTCTATGATTTATTACTGTCTTCACTAGCACAATATGATGAAATTCATGGACAACGTCACAATCATGTTGAGATAGACTCTAAGGTCAAATACTGTAGCATTAAAACTGTTGTAACTCAACTTCCTCTATTCTCCCGGACCATTATACCTGTCAACATTGACAATTGCCAGAGAGGAAGATTCCCGCGCACGACCTAGGTCCCCTGCCCCGACACACACACACACACACACACACACACGAAAAAACAAACAAACAAACAAACAAACAAACAAAAATTATTCTTATAGTTTAGAAAGTAACGCCTCGGTTAGAAATGTGTTGTTAGCAGTTTGCTAAGAAAATAGTTTGACTATACAAAATGTTATAGAAAAATCAAACCCGCAATTAAGAACTTTATTATATTCCAATTCAGGTCTTTCAATGTTTCAAGAATTTCATCGGCTGTTTTACAACTTGGTCATACTAACAGCCGGTTTTAATCAATAATTAAAACAGGTTAATATTTGCGCTCCGATATTTCCGTCTCCGTTCTCTGTTATGTGGCTTTCATCGGGGATTCAGCTTTTTGCACACCTCAGGTAGAGGTGACACTCACGCCCTTAGCCCAACTTTCTATGTTACTGGAACATTTTTGAAATATTGTTGAGATTTCTTTGTGAAGTCCCAAATATCTCATTTCGAAAAAAAATCATTTTTTAATTTAAAAACTTATCATTCTGTCCTTCAAACCTACTACTCTTGTTTAGCCCATTGCCTATGGGGACAGTTCAGCAAAAGCACTAAATCTCATTTATTAGCACTTCTGTCTTATGTTTACTGATGTATTCTGGATAATTGCACAAATAGGCCCTAGTGCATATATGAAAATGTGCAACATTTCGTGCAAGTCGGCAAACATACTTGATGTAATAATAGCCGACGGTTTGTGTAGTTCAAAAATAGCAAACATTGACTTCATGTAAATTCTGTCGGCACTTAATGTGCCATCTGTAACTTACAGTGGGACACATATAGTCACGGCGTAGGGATTTTAAGTCGTTTTTTCACGTGCCATCGTCGCGTTCGTTGTGTGTAAAAATGCTAATTTCAATAAAAAATGCCGATTATTTCTTATTCTTTTAATTTTTTTACATTTCAATTTCAAGATATGATAGACGAGTATCTAAGCTTCATTTTTTATTCATTGGGGCAAGATTTCAGAGGAAGAATTTGATAGAGTAAATCAGCGCTAAATTATAACGTCATGGTGATTTTCTAGCGTAACTTCAGCATAATATTTGCTGGAACTTATTTTAATTTTAGTTTTTTAGTCGTAGCGTTGACGCTTTGCCAGTTAATTTTCTAGTGCTGCGTTTTTAGTAATGGCACTCTTTCTCATTAGATGTCATCTTTGAATTCGAAGTCCATCTTTGTGAATTAATCTAGTTGGACGTACGTAGTTATATAAGTAGAAAAGATAAATCTGAACAGGGTTTTTTAGAGACAAAAGTTGTAAAAGTTTGTATAACCTGGTGTGTTAAAGTTAAAGGACAACAGTAAACACCCGAACGCACTCAAAAATCAATTTCCCCGTTTCTCCCAAACCGTTTATACCATCATCATACCCTCCCCCTTCATTTTTGTGCCGTTTTTTTCAACATATTTCCTTTGAATCCAACTTTCTATATTGAATGGCTCGTCAACATCTAATTTAAACTAAAATATCATATGATCATTTCCAATGGCTTATTAGGTAATTTCTTTATGAACTTTTTATCCCCCCTCCCCGCCTCGCGTTATGTCTTCACTAACACAATGGGGTGATATTTTGTGGAGTCCGTCACAATCATGGTTGAGACAGCATCAGAATCAATACACCGTAGTCTCTATCGTAAGGTCTATTTGGTCAAACATAGCAAAAACTGCTCAGATATTCAAATCAGTGAACCTTATTGAGTCATATCAAAATAGCCAGTGACCTACATAATGTCGTCACGGGGTTGATAAGGATCTGAAGTTAGTTTTCGTCTGGCATTTTTTTGGAATATACTGAACCCAAACTCGTCCAATGTATTTTTAATGTTGTAAAGTACAAACGAAGTTCCATCCGTAAAATATTGGTGAGAGTTGTAAAGGAAAGGCGGTCACTTCAGCCTGTCACCTCCCCCTACCATGAATGTAATGGGATGGACAGCCTGGAAGGAGACGACACTGCCTCAGTGCTGAGTGATCAGGAAGTGGAGCGAAGGCGGCCTAGATATTAAGTATAAGAATATCATAATTTCGGCCATATTAATATAACGTTTGAAGAAATCAATTTTAGGTATTTGGTGATAAGTTAATTGTGATTTATTTTTGAAAAGTATTTTGGCACCCGTTGCTTAAAAGTGGTTTTGACAATTTCCCAACATTTTCCCCACGTACCATATATTTCCTCCTTCACTTCATCTCACCACGTCTCATAAAACAAAGGAAAATGCAGTTGCACTTCATATTCAGTATTTTTAACTTCACCGGTAAAAATAGTAGTGGCAGTGGAAGTTTGCCGTGAGAAATGGCCAAGGAGGGGAAAATGCTGTGAAATGTCTTGTGAGAGTCTGGCCATTGGCATGTTGATATTTACATGTAGTGAACGACTGGCAGTGGAATTATAGAATATGATATAGGTAAAGTAACAAACGTCCATTTCCGAAGTAAAGAACATAATTAAAGTATTAAGGAGGTATAGTAATACACTTCCATTTCGAATATTGGCAAGATTTCATAAATTAATATTTAATATTTCATTTCATTAAAATCTTTGAGCTAAATTGAAGTTATATTGATTTCTGCGCGACATATTATAAGATCAACCTTTCAAGACATAGGGGGCAAGCTGATAGCCCGAAATGCTGTTTGGAACGGATCTGAAAAGGCTCTGTCTAAAAGTGTCTTTTACGTGTTTTTTTCATATAACATTACGAATTTGAGGTCTTTTACGAATTAAATGTAACATATTTAAAACGTAATGATATATCAGAATGCATGGTCATCAGTTAAAAACTTGCTTTATTGTATTGAAATATGTTCTATACTATCTTATTGTCAAGTTTGTCACACGTGACATGTAAATGATACTATTTGTGGTATTCTTCAGTAAGACAGCAAGGGGTGACTTCAAGTTTAGATGGGAATTAAGTACGCACAAATACACACATTTTATGTCGGTTTAAAGCACAATATTTTTCTATAATATTCAGAATTCTGTAATATTGAGTTTCACCTAAATCACCAAAGGACACATTATCGAAATCGTTGATAAATTCTACAAGTCCGGTGTCGAATTTTTAATTTCTCTTTTTACCAGCGTGAGTATATTCTTCAGTCTCAGATTCTCAAAATTGACTGAAATCTAGAATGTATCGACTGACGCTCATTGCGTGTCTTTCTTTTAATGTTAAGATGAGAAAAAAAGGATTATCGTCTCTTGAAATTTGCTGTCTTGTTGAGTAAGAGATGTCATTTTACGAATCAAGATCGATTATTTTGTGTCAAAAGTGAAGTATGTAGAATTAAGAAATTTCCATTTGAGAAAAAATTCGATTTGAGAAATATCCCTTCTTGAAAAGCTGATTTCGTACATGTAAATACCCTTCATATGATGGAAAAGAAACTTTCGTGTTTGACTTATCTCTGAACGTAGTTTTTACACTGTTAAATATGTTTTATCATGAAAAATAACTGATATTTTTGTCATTAATCTGTTGAACAAATACAGGTTCTGGGTAAAGATGACGGGACCATTTATGTGATTGAAAATTGTTTTATTTTCCAAATTTAACTGTTTTCGGCAATTCTCTTTAACCAGCATCTTTCCTTCTATTGACCAGATGATACAGAAATTAGGGATATTTTCTCGTATTTAGAACATTTTATGTTCAGAAGGTTGCTAAACATTTCTTACAAGATTTTTGAAATTGAAAATGGATGTAGGAAATGTGAGAAATGTCATGATCTGTCCCTTGGATTTTAACCCAGATTTCGTGTAAATGTAGTATGTTTTCTAATTGAAAATGGATGTAGGAAATATGAGAAATATCGTGATATGTCCCTTGGATTTTAACCCAGATTTCATAGGTGAACATGTAGTTTGTTTTCTAAAAAGGATTTTTTTTCAATTTCATATTTCTTTTATAATCTAATGTTCATTATTCTTTCAATTTTGTCAAAAGCTGGGTAAACGCTGTATTTGTTTTTTTACGTATTTTGACACTTTTTTTGGGGGGGGGGCTTAAGCCCCCTCTATACTGGACGGCGTCCTTTCTGCGTCCCGTAGTACGGCCCCGTTTGAGAGTAAAAAAAAAATTCGTGCCGACATCTGGCCGATCATTGAGCATTCATTCTGCAGTCAAAGCGATGCTTGTTCCTCCTTTCTATGTCAGTTTCATGGTCGCACAAAGGACGCAGAAAGGACGCCGTCCAGTGTAAAGGGGGTTTTAACAACGAAAGTGTGTCCGTTTTGTCTTCCTAACGATACGCGTCTGACATTTAATAAAAATCTCATAATTGTCATTGTTATATAGAGAAAAATAATGGCGGATCAAGGATATTTTAAAGGGGAAAGATGTTGACATTTGGAGCGAGATGGAGTATTTTGAGAACTTGATCATGTGAGTCCAGAATGGGTCTCTCTCCTCGGGGAGGACGGAGACTAGATCCACTATTGTTTTTTTTTTTTAATGAAGAAGTTGAAATATTTTGTTTTTGTCATTAAGAACAAACATAAGACCATTAGTGTGGTAAATAGTTTATTTGTCAAGTCGAATATATAAGAATGTTATATTTTTTACACCTGCAAGTGAATTTAAATGCAGGCATTATAACATTATACTATAATATCATAATATTCTTTTAAATACTAGGACGCTTTCTAACTTGTTGTAATAAAAATACTGAAGACGATGATATTTTACAGATATATATATGTTTTATAAATATTTGAATACATAAAACCAATTTGTATTGCTCTTAATAAAACACTTATTGAATATACAAAATGTCTTAGTGTTTTTACTGATGGCTACATGGCTCAGTGAAAGCCTGGGGTTGGGGTTCGATTCCTGGCTCGGGCACTTTGGAATTACAATGAGGTGCTATTAGAAATTTTCTTTGCTTACTATAAGAAGAAAGTCTACCCGGGGAGGGTGGGTGGGAACACTTAGAGGAGTAGGTAACGCGCTTGTCTCTGAGACAGAAGGTCCCCAGTTCGATTCCTGGCGCTTCTAGGTCCCAACAAATTACCTTTTGCAAAAATAAACCCAAATAAACAATTCAAACTACTATAAGAGGATTATACGAATGAGGAAAAACGCGAACTGAGACAGTGGCTCAGTAGGTAAGGCGACAGACTAAGAAGTACAAAAGGGTGAGCTAGGAGTTGAAAACCTAAGGTTCAAGTCGAGCTGAAGAAAAGAAAGTCAAGAATAAACATGTTTCATTTTGCACATCATCTATTACAACTTTTATGTACGTTTATTATAACAAATACAAACAACTACACCATACAGATGTATGCAAAATCCTAACATTTTCAGTGATCAAGAAACACTCAGCAAAAATAACCCAACAGCATGTGCAGGACTGGCACCTAATCAGGCCTTTTGTTCTCAATCACCCCTTGATTCCGATCGAAATATAGAATTAAGAAAGTACCAAGTACAAGATCAACATTAAGTAAAACTCTGACCTTCCAATTTTGTGGAAATCTTTTACTCTAACCAATCAAAGTGTCATTTTTCTTATAATTTTTTTTTATTTTTTTTCATGTTTGATTAGACAAAAAAAAAAAAAAATTTAGGCGATTAACTGACCAAGTTTCTTTAATTACTAGGAAATACCCATTTCCCCCAAATCAGAACTTTGCGACAACTTTAGTTTCGGATTTTTCAAAATTTCAACTTGTAAAAGATGCGATAAATGCCAGTTCTACATGTACATTTTTATTGACGCAAAAGGAAACACTTTCTGCTAATCACAGTTTCTCTTTGTGAATATTTCCGCTTTGTAATGAAGGTATAAAGTTAATTTCCCTTCTTTAATAACAAAAACTTGTTAATTGCGATAAAAACTAACCCAACCCCTGATTTGATTTTCTGAAAACGAACATTTCTACCCCCTCCCAGCAATAAAACTATGGGTCTATCACTGATCAGACATAGTACTAGTATATCAAAATACCGGGAACCCAAGGAAGTTTATTCTTACCATGCGACATAACCGCATATTCATAATTTTAGAAAGTCCCGTTTTAATACGTGTGGGCAATTCTGCAATAACTCTTAAAAGTGTCATAATTTGGATTACAGCGTTTACAGTTTATTGTAAATTTACGTTTCGCTCATTTCATCCAATGAACCCACAATAAAAGATTCCTGAATGCATTTTATGTATTTTTCTTTTCTAAATTTAACTTCATAAAAATTAATATTTGTATTCAATTTTATATGAATAATCATGCATTTTTAAGTGCACAACAAATCGTCTTATTACATATTTGCCCACACATATAATTTTACAATCAAACATTGAACCGGTCGTACTAGCACTGTGCTCTGCCTGGACTTTACTTAATGATAATTTTACAATTACTTTCATTTTCATAGATCACTTAAGCAAGACATTTTAGTATAACCTCAAAAGTGTCGTTTCAGATTCGAAAACTGGTCGGTCTAAACAAAAATTTAAATTACAATAAAAACATCGTGCGAGGATAGAGTGCTGTACTACAACTTTTTTACACATGTATAATAATAAACCAGCAACGTGCAAGGTTGACGCTTGGATTTAGTCCATTTTATCGGAAGTTTCATGAAAAAACCACTCGTTACAAGCTGCACTTCATTTGATACACGTTTTGATGCAGAATATTACAACCCAAAGCACACATTTCAAACCAAAGCAAATGTCAACCCTGCAAGTTGACTATACGACAAACTTCGGCACACAAGACAACGTTGACATGGGTGCGGGCGCTAGCGAACACGAATCTGATGTCTTTTCTGGGAGTGCGTCCATTCTCATCGTAGACGGTTGTTATGAGGCACTGAAATTAAATGAAAATGAAATGGATTAAACAAAATTCATAACAATATCTTAGGATTTGACAAAGTGAAATACATAATATTAATAATAATCTTGATTGGTTTTTGGCTTTCTTAGTTATACATTATTTTGCGTATTTTGTGGGTAGTGTGATATAAATTCAGGATTTTATTGCTACATGTGCTTTTTAAAACTTCTTCAGAATGATTTCAACACTTACTTTATACCAATGCATCCACACTTAAATAAATTCGTAATCCGAATTCTGGCACTTTAGCTCAACTTTTTAAAAATCAAATACTTTATGCAAACAATTTATTTCAGATTATAATATCAAGGACGGTATGTAATCGAAATTGCAATCAGAAAAAAATGAAGTCAAGGGAGGTCGACTGTGCCTAGCAAATATACGTTTGCTTTCCTGGTCGCGGCTAGTTCTCTATAAAATAATTTGTTTATTGTCAGTTAACTTTAGTAAACAGGATATATTTGTACAGCTCGCTGTCAAAAAATAAAAAGGCACCCATTGGGAGCTGAGAATGTACCGGTAGTTACCTGCTTTGTCGTCTTGCTTTGTTTAAGACGGAATAACGCGTTCAGACCTTTGGACGGCTGGAATAATCTTCTCACTTCTTTATGAGTAAATACTTTCCTTCTGGAAAAAGCAATATAAAAAGTTATTAAACTTTCCAAGCTCATTTCAGCATTCATGTCAATGAAATATATCCAAGAGCCATTACGTCTGAAGTGGGAAATGCATACTTTTGGATAAAATATCGTCAACATAAACCGATCAGTGTTGCCTTATATCATCTATACAGTACTTACAACAAACTACATCAGTTCTCAGTGCCAAAATTTCAGTCTACGTGTGGAAATTGTGGCAATGTGGCACGTGAAGCTTCTTCCTCTTCCTTCTGACCTTGGTCCTATCTGAATACCTCTCACCAAAATGCTCACCTGGTTTACATAATAATAGCACTGACTGTGGGATTGTGTTAGAGAAGACACGATGCGGCTTAACGCAATCTAAACGTTATCATCAGGTTATTGCACAAACAAACCATTTTGTTTTGTCCATCTATAGACCTTCATCCCAAATGAGTTTTTTTATTATTAAAGCATCCCAATTAAAACATGCTGTCGCCTATTGCTCTAGCACTGTAAATATTTAACACTAGAGTTGTGGCGACTAAGGTTTGTACATATATATCTAACATTTTAATTTTTATGCAGCAGTACATATGAACCCAAATATGCTTCTTAGAAAAAATAAATCACATAAGAATCAGTTTACTGAGTTACGCATCATTCGTGAAGGTATTGTTTTCTGATTTCATTGTTTGTTCTCTGTTGTCGCGACTCTGTGGTTGCGTGCGACGTTGTATATGTGCGCACGCTTGTTTTTACGTCGCTTATTCTTCTTTGTTACGTTAAAATGATACATACGTTACCGATACATACGTTACCATGAAGCGTGTAAATATTTATTCTATTTTCATTGGTTTTCTTTCGCTTTGTGGGCCAACACTTTTGTCTTTTATTTGTGTTTCATTAAAATAGTGTTGGCGCACAAAAGGAGAGACAACCAATGAAAATAGAATAAAAAAATATTTACACGCTTTATGGTAACGTATGTATCATTTTAACGTAACAAAGAAGAATGAGCGACGTAATAACATGCGTGCGCACATATACAACGTCGCATAAGATTTCTTGCCTTCAACTATCTGTGAAAATTGTCCATTTGATTCATACGTTACCGATATGTACAGGGTACGTGAGCAAATATTATAATATGAAGGTGCTGTTTTCTGATTCCATTGACTGTTTTTCTGTTGTCACGACTTTGTGAGTGGATGTGACTTTGTATATGTGCGCTTTTCGTTTTACGGTCCTCATTCTGATTTTTTACGTTAATATGATACATATATATACGTTACAAAATGACGTGAAGGTATTGTTTTCTGATTTCATTGTTTGTTCTCTGTTGTCGCGACTCTGTGGTTGCGTGCGACGTTGTATATGTGCGCACGCTTGTTTTTACGTCGCTTATTCTTCTTTGTTACGCTAAAATGATACATACGTTACCGATACATACGTTACCATGAAGCGTGTAAATATTTATTCTATTTTCATTGGTTTTCTTTCGCTTTGTGGGCCAACACTTATGTCTTTTATTTGTGTTTCATTAAAATAGTGTTGGCGCACAAAAGGAGAGACAACCAATGAAAATAGAATAAAAAAATATTTACACGCTTTATGGTAACGTATGTATCATTTTAACGTAACAAAGAAGAATGAGCGACGTAATAACATGCGTGCGCACATATACAACGTCGCATAAGATTTCTTGCCTTCAACTATCTGTGAAAATTGTCCATTTGATTCATACGTTACCGATATGTACAGGGTACGTGAGCAAATATTATAATATGAAGGTGCTGTTTTCTGATTCCATTGACTGTTTTTCTGTTGTCACGACTTTGTGAGTGGATGTGACTTTGTATATGTGCGCTTTTCGTTTTACGGTCCTCATTCTGATTTTTTACGTTAATATGATACATATATATACGTTACAAAATGACGTGAAGGTATTGTTTTCTGATTTCATTGTTTGTTCTCTGTTGTCGCGACTCTGTGGTTGCGTGCGACGTTGTATATGTGCGCAAGCTTGTTTTTACGTCGCTTATTCTTCTTTGTCACGCTAAAATGATACATACGTTACCGATACATACATTACCATGAAGCGTGTAAATATTTATTCTTTTTTCATTGGTTTTCTTTCGCTTTGTGGGCCAACACTTATGTCTTTTATTTGTGTTTCATTAATATAGTGTTGGCGCACAAAATGAAAGACAACCAATGAAAATAGAATAAAAAATATTTACACGCTTTATGGTAACGTATGTATACAACGTCGCTGACTTGATATCTGTAAGATTCTGCAGGGAGAAATGGGAGACATGACCTAGTTTTTTACCTCTCAAAAAGTTTGCAATATACTTTGTCTTTCAGTGGTCCCCGATTCTTTAATATTACCAATGTTATCACTTTGAACCGCATAAAACACTTTTGGAAGTAAAAGAATCATATTAGAAACTATCACTACACTTTCTTTTTATCATTTTATTTTTATTCATCTTAGTATTGCCACTGACATATCTACTAGTGCCTCAATTTAGGACTCATTCCCAATGACACTATTGGTCTATGTAAATCGATCCAACTCCACAGGGACTCTTGCTGAATGCAATTGGATTGGCTCGCCTCCTTTTGTTTATAACATGCTTATTTTCCATTTTCTACTCAAAGCTAGGGGGTGGTGTGCTAATCTCTTAATCTGATTACATTCAGCAAGAGTCCCCCTGAATTGATCTACCTAGACAGATAAAGCACTGAATGCACTCTTTATTTTTATTGGGACTGAGTTCTTAGACCTAAATATTCTTACACAGTCATATAAATAAAACAACAACAACAAATAATAATAATATTTAATATTTATTTATAATTAAAAGTTGGTTGGTACATTTATAATGTTGAAATGATAATTCTCAGAAAAACAAAGGTCAAATACATTTTCAAGAAGTGCATTTAAATTAAAAGTTATGAATAAAGTTGATGAAATCATATAATTACCTAAAATAATATGAGTATGATAAATACTGACAAAAACTGCATTGTAGACTTTCAATTTAATTTTCATAGACATAAAAACTGTATTCATAAACATTTGCACAGTACTTTTTACTTACATTTTTGCATTAAAAATTCCCCATGTAAATTTATATGTACTTTCTAATATTTCATAAGGAAATAAAAGCCCGAAATTTACTGCAAAGAGACTGTAGTTTGCTGCTTTTAAAATGTTCTCTCTCATCACTGTATATCATGTCCACAGTGTGTTCAGTGACTTCTATATAAGACTACAGACACATATACAACTATGATCTACACTGCACTGAATAAAATAGTCACATCATATTACCTGGTTGGGGTTATGTATGTAAATGAAATATCTTCAATATGACAGTAAGAGTAAAAGTAACTCTCAAGTGGTGAAAAACTGGAAAATTTTTATTTACCAAGTATCCTTCATCAGTTTTGTATACATACCTGTTGTAAGCATAAGTTTTACCCCCTACCCAGGTTCTGTATGATATTATTTGTCAATGAGCACATTTAGAACAGCAGACAAACAGATCTGCGGATCAAATATGGCGACCCACTAAATGCTAATGCTTATTGCTTAATCCCCATGAGAAATCTATTTTGTGTCTTATCAGGAATTTTAATTGTAAGTGACAAGCTTTTTAGAAGGTTGCCATATTTGATCAGGAGATCTGTTAGTCCACTGTTCTGAAGCAGCCAATGAAGCATGAGAGAGAAAATATAACAACATTGAACAGCTATAGGAGTTTGAAATTTTCATAGCATTTAATTTCTCTTTCTCCCCTCTCTTTATCTATGCCTCTCTACAACTTCAACCCAGTTTCTCTTAAATAAAATTCTGCACTAATGAGCTAAATAAAATAAATAAACACTATTTGATTACAAACAGCTCCAGAATTACCAGGTGGGAATTTACTAGGTACCAGTACTTATAACAGGAATTAACAATTTGATGATTTAGTCATCATTCTGACTTGCTTTATCCACTTTTAGTTTATTAGCACTACATGTACTTTAGGCAATCTAGCTCAATAAATAACTGAACATTTAAGATAAGAAAATATCTTGTCTTTTGATTCAATTTCATTAAAAAATTAACAAAAAATTACAAAGTAAGCAACAAAATCAATAATAACTACTCATCTTTTTATAAAGATTACATAGAATGAGATCACAACAGTAGTGTACATACATGTACTAGTATAAAGCTTCAGTATACTAACAGTTACTGCAAAAAGTTATTTTAAAGAAATAATAATAAAATGATTTTCTCCATATTACATTTACAAAATTGCTGCAGACATCTTTTATACTTAATTATCCTAGGATGAGATGAGATGAGCTCTAACATAAGACTAGACAGCAAAGCTGGCAAAATATACAGACACAGAACACAAAACATGTTGCAACAAAGAAGTTTAATAGATTTTTTTCTGTGACAGCTAGGACTGAATATATATACAAATATGGGTCAAGGCTTATGGGTTTGCAAATTCGATCACCAGTTTTACCATTAGTTATATAATAGCTTCTTTCAATACATATAAAAACTGTACATATTAAGTATCTGTAAAAATAATCAAATCCTGCTAATTTTTAATTCAAGCAGCCTTTTACTAAACAAAGCCTCTCTGCAAATTTGATTTAAAACAAAAACGTGGTTTGGTATTTAAGGTAAGACAGTCACCAAAATACATGCAAAAATAAAATAAATAAATAAATAAATAAATAAATAAATAATGTGTTTTTAAATTTTTTTACTCTGTCAAAGTGGCCCAAGTGGGTGGGTGGGTGGGACCCTATCTCCTGATGTCAGGGAGGAAAAAGAAATGGTTGGAGCCTGGTTCACAAACCTTGACTGCATTGAGACAAATCATCTCCAACAAAAGATTTCAGAAGGACATTATGTCAGAAACAAGTATTTTCCCCAAATAAAGGTAGGGAGATGATATTGTAACGATACCCCCTCTGTTTGGTTTAAGATCCGCTTATTCCTTATGGCCTATACTGCAGCTCACGACACAACAGCACCAGCGAAACCTCAAATCTAATGATGTTAGGTCAAGAAATTGATTTACTGGTACACGCAATGATTGAGGAACCCCCTGGTTCACCTGCTTTACAAACTGATTATGCTTTGCAATTGCGTGAAAACTTGAGTATCCCTTAGCAAAATGAAAAGTGTGCAGCGCATGTGATGCAAATGTACAGCACATGTGCAGCACACTCTTGAGTGTGCAGTAGACAGCTTTGGGGAGTGTGCAGATAGTGTGCAGAAAGTATGCAAAAGACTTGGTATTTCAATAGAAGCATGCGGAGAGTGTGCGATAACCTTAAAATTTGATCAAGAGTATGCAACAAGTGTGCAGAAAATGTAATTTTTCTGTCATGAGTGTGCAGAAAATGTGCAAGACACTTGATTTTTCAACAGATGTGTGCAGAAAGCATGCAATAAACTTACAATTTCATCAGGAGTGTGCAACAAGTGTACAGGAAACTTAGAAATTTTAAGTTGTGTGAGTTGAGTGTACAGCAAGCTTTCAATTTTATCGGAGTATGCTATTTAAGAGTAAAAACCTTATCATTTGATTATTTAATATAATGATACCAATAATTTAATATGTCCAACAAAAAAATTAATAACATTATGCAAAGCTAGTTATAAATTATTTTGTTCAAACAAACTATGGTGTTTACCTCACTCAAAGTATGAGAATAAGTCAAGGGCAATATAAGTTTAACAACATCTAATAGAAAAATGCCTAATCAACTATTTAAACTCATTCATTAAATCACAACTTTTGTAATGCCATGCCCACCATTAAAAAAGATTATTATCAGGATGTATAAAAAACAGTCATGAAATCTAGGGTTGGTAAATTAACATTGGCTCCTACTAGTATAATCTTGACTTTGCTAGTTGATTTTCACAAAAAGATAAAAACATAGTATATTAATGTATTTTTACTGTTTTAATGATGATATTCACTAACTTCATATTTCTTCTATTATACTGAAAGTCAACCTTATCTAGTCAGATTTTAATCTTGCTCATAGTCAGATTTTACTTGACCTTGGCTGTTATAAAAAGTGGAATTTCAATCCTGCCTAATATAATGTAATGTAATGTAAAAGTAAGTGAACATAAATACTGTCCCACATAAATGGTGGGGAACGAGGACAAATTAATATTTTTAAAGATACATTTTATTATAAATCATGCTCAATCACACTTTAAGCCTAGGGTTTAACAGTCAACTGATGTTAAAGAATGCCCTACTCCACCAACCACAGATTCAACAAGTGTGAATTTCTTTTGTTAGCTAGCCTGGCACCTATTATTAGGTCACTATTCCTGTAGCTATTGTTACACCAATTACAGTACCCACCTATTTGATGTTATCAGATGTGTGGTATCCTGTCTAAGTCAAGGATACAGAATGCAGTTAAATGCAGTTGATTCTAAAAAAAAAATCAAAACATTTACATTTCATTTCATTTTTGGTTTGTGGTTTATTAAATATTATCTATATAATTTAATCTGTCCTTACTGTGTTACTTGAACAAATGGATATTTGTTGAATAATTGTTTATTTTAGGTGATCCTAAAGAGTAGACAACATACAGAACCTGGCATGACAAGACTGGAAGGGAGACTTTGCTGTGAATATCTTTAGTTGGTGGCTAATCGAAACTCTCACAAAGTGTACCAAAAAGTCAAGTACCTTTGTGATAAAGAAGTTACTAGAGAGTTGTTTCAGCCCACAAGAAATATCAGCAACAGTTTCTTTTGTGAAAGATTCTCTAGTTGAAAGAGCTGTGCAGAGTAAGTTTTAAAATAGAGCATCACTAACTGCAAGTTGATTATATCATTCAACAATTCTGTAAATTTTGTTATTATTCTCAAGTATATGTTGAAAATAAGTGAAAAAGTGAATGCAGCCATAAACCCTAAGATTTCACGTAAATGTGTAAGGAATGTATATAAACTATTCTTCAAAGCAGTTTTAGCACTTTGTTTTTTTTTTAATATCCAAGACATTTTTTCTGGCTAGCTTTCTACCTTTTCTTATATGAACAATAAACACTTGAACTTGATTTTAGGACTTATCAAACAGTAATGTGTATTTTGAAATGATTTTGTCCTCCACGTGGATGTTTAGCTTTGTGCAGTGTGGTGAATTTATAGGACTTTATGGTGTACTCTTTTGTTAGATGGATGGAGCAGGACAGGATGAGTAAACAAGAGACATGTGGCAGAAAGATGTAAAGACGAGAAATATGGACATGGCTTGGATTTTGCTGATTTTGTTTGACTTTTTAATTTGATTAATAAAGCACAATATATGACTGTAATTTCTTGTTTGTTGTTGATAAACAGATTTAACAATATTTCTGTTCAGTGACAGTACAGTTTCCAAAGGATAATTTCGACTTTTCTAACGTGCTTAACAAAATTTTAAGATGTTGGCACATGTCTTCAAATGTAACTCAAAACCTGTCTTTGTAGAATCAATATCAACTGATTGAAAAACAAGCGAGTAAAATTTAAATTGTGTTATAAAATATTTAAATTAGTGTGCAGGAAACGTGCAAAAAGGTATGCAAAAAATGCGCAGGAAGTATGCAAAAAGTATGCAGGAGGTGTGCAAGAAGTACGCAGGAGGTGTGCAAGAAGTACGCAGGAGGTGTGCAAGAAGTACTCGGGATGTGTGCAAAAAGTATGCAGAAGGTGTGCAAGAATTATGCAGGGGATGTGCAAAAAGTATGCAGAAGGTGTGCAAAAAGTACGCAGAAGGTGTGCCAGAAGTATGCAGGAGGTATGCAAGAAGTGTGCTGGTTGTGGTGTTGGGGGTGTGCAGGAGATGTGCAAGGAGTATGCGGGAGGTGCGTATTTTACCATGCAAATGAGGCGTGCTGCGCATGCGCAGAAACCCTTACTGTGAATGTGCTGCACATATGCAGAAACAGTGTGCGGGAAGCTTAAAATTTTGCTAAGGGGGGGGGAAGATGAAGATGTTGCTGATGAAAATGTTGAGCACTGTCTACCTTTTAAAGTATTGGGGGTTGCCCATTTTCAGTATAGACAAACTTTATTGAAAAACATACATAACCAAATGAACAAAAAGCTTATTGAAACTGTATCAACAAGACTCATGTTGGATAATGATTATTCTATTGGAAGCAAGGCAGTCCAGATTTCACACGAAGGAGAGTGGATTACAATTGGTCATTTACCACAGGAATTATGGCAGTATGTTAATTTAGATTTAGTAACTGGTTGCAGAATTGACAAGATTTCCTTTAGGTTGTGGAAAGTACCAGGTTTTTATGTTAAGTTATTTGTTACTAAAAAAGGAGCTTGGCCTATCCAAGTGATAAGAAAAAGTAAATATGTTCAATAATAAACTGATATTTTCTTTATAGTGTTGATTCCATGCACTCCTTGCATTCAAGTAATTTTTTATGTTGCTGATACAGAATTAATATATTTAATAAGAATTTTTTTTAATCAACAAACTGTTACTTCAAGCAAATTTAAAACACGTAATGGGCTATGGACAGTAGCCTATATATACAGACAGTAATATGTAATTTAATGTATTGAACTACAAAATTAACTTTGTATAGACACATATGTTTTTATACATTAAAATAGTGTGTGGGGTTTTCCCTTTTTTTCTTAGTATATATCATTTTGTTATTGTTATTAACTTTCATTCAGGCAGTTGAGCACCTGTTGGAATATGGATTGGACAAAACACAGAAGATCTGCCAGCCAGACATTTTAGAAGGCTTTAGGGCTCTCAGAAAGCTGAGTATGGATTGGACAAAACACCATAGATCTGTAGCCAGACTTTTAGAAGGCTTTAGGGCTCTCAGAAAGCTGAGTATGGATTGGACAAAACACCATAGATCAACAAAGGGTCCATTTTTCTGCTAATCAATGTCAAAGTTTGAAGAATGATTTATCAACAAGCCTGTATTACCTGAAGACACAGAATAAAAACTGAACCTGAAGAGTGAAGACACATACCCTGACCACTGTACCACATGGCTCCTCAGTGATCCAAAAGCAGAGTTTTCTGTGCGGAATGTTTTCACCTTCACAACACAATGTCCACACTGTGCACTCCTATAAGATACAATCCTTCAACTTATGAAATGTGGAGATGGTGATGGGTTTGTAGAACAAACATTACAGATGTCAGTAGAGAAAATATATGACTGGAAGAGACATATAATCAGGACAATTAATCAGGATCGAGCCATGCAGACCTTCTCCAAAATATAACTGCATCAGAATGTCTCGTCATCATGGACTGGGCAATGGAATTTTTGCCAAGGAAGGTTAAGTTGTACACAAGATAAATATCACCTAATGTTTTTTGTGTTTGATGTTCAAAGTGCAAAATTAAGAATTTGGAAGTGGTTATGGAGTAAACCTTGAAAAAAATCTTATTTGCTACTTATAAAGACTGATATGTTTTGAGAAGATTTGGATTAAAAAATACTTTATTGAAAAGACTGCATTATTTTTCTTTACAATGCCTGCTTGCAGTAAACTGTTTAACTTATTCCGCACAATGCAAATGGAACACAATTAGTTAAGTGTATTTAATCCACATAATTGAAACCAAATTACCTCTTACATGTTATTTCAAGATAATGACATAAAACACCCAGAATACTTTCAGTTTGGCTGTGAACAGAGTACTCAGGGGGGATTATGAAGGTGAGGACAATGACAGACAAGAGGGTGAAGAGGACAATGACAGACAAGAGGGTGAAGAGGACAATGCCAGTATGTGACATGCTGCCTATAGAGCATACTTATGTTGGAAGATTGGAGCAACTCACATTAAATCTGTCCCTAATTGTCCAGAGGATATCTCATGGATTGTAAAAAGAGATTAAACATTTGAACTGTTTTCAGTTTACCTGACCAAATGCTGTGTAATTTCAAATAGTATAGAATTTTGGTTCATTATTTTTGAGGTTTTATATGTAGTTTTTTTAACCTAAAAAAATACTATTCTCTAAACGAAACAAACAATGATAAATACTGATAATAATATCCTAATTACAACAAACAATAGTAATAACAACAATTATTATTTAAATACACTTGTGTCAATTATTAACTTAATTTTGCTGCATGGATCGGCAACACTCGCCTAGCAAAAATATGAAAAAAAAAATGCACTCACGCTTTTAGATAGCGGGTTAACATCTAACTTTATATCACAGCACTTAGCTTTTTTTCTTTGTCTTGATACAAAAGATGACGTCCACTGTCCAATTTTGCTGCATGGATCGGCAACACTCGCCTAGCAAAAATATGGGAAAAAAAATGCACTCACGCTTTTAGATAGCGGGTTAACATCTAACTTTATATCACAGCACTTAGCTTTTTTTCTTTGTCTTGATACAAAAGATGACGTCCAATGTCGGCTAAGTACTCTTGACAGTTCAAGGTCCATTAGATCAGCTGTTGTTTCAATTGACGTGTCTCCTTGCAGCGACGCTGCAAAGACGTACCACTTAAAGAATGTGTTAGTTGTCCCAACTATACAAGTCCGAGCAAATCAACACATCAATGTGTCAGCTTTCCCTCATCTATCAGATATTAATCTTCCTCAGATTAATACACAATCGCAAGATGATTTGATTATAGGCATGGACAATGCACATTTGATTATGCTGCTTGAAGTGCGCATTGATGAAAGTGATGAGTGTGATGTGTATGCAGTGCGTTCACGATTAGGGTGGTGTTTGAATGGACCCAATGTCTATTCTTTTTCCCAAGGGAGGTTTCCCCTGTCATGGGAAATGTTAATTTATTGCTATCCCTTCCATTCATTTGTGATACACCTGCCAGTCCCTTCGTGAAAAAATGTCAAGTCTTTCTCTGATTATCGTGGGTGTGATAAGTGTATTCAAGCAGGCAAGTGGATGGGAAAAATGACTTTTCCTGAAACCAATGCTACATTCAGTACCGATATTTCTTTTGATAAAATAAAAAGATGAAGACCATCACATGGGACCTACCCCTTTATCTCAGCTAAACATTGAAATGGTGTCATGCTTTCCTCTTGATTATATGCACCTTGTTTGTCTGGGGGTAGTGAAAAGGCTGTTAAATCTGTGGATGAAGGGTCCGTTATCTTGTAGAATTGTTGATAGGGTATTGCAAGAAATATCAACACGTTTAGTGGCCTTAAAAGACAGTATACCATCAGAGTTTGCAAGAAAACCTAGATCACTCTTTGAAATTGCATACTGGAAAGCAACTGAGTTTCAGCAGCTCCTTCTGTACACAGGTCCAATATCACTGTTTGAAATTGTGCCTGCAACTGTGTATCAAAACTTTATATTATAAAGCTGGGATACATTTAAAAAAGCAGCTGGTATTTGCCAAGATGCATGCTACAATGCAATCAAGAGTCACTGGCAAGATGGGCCAGTTGAAGCATATCACAGAGCTTGTTACCAAGATTACACCAACACGGAACACCTTACAAGGCTGAAAAGGAAAAGGTCAAGAACTGATGCTGACAATTTTACATATTGCATGTTGGTTGCTTCCTTGCTTTCCTTTTTTTTAAGCTCTATCCTTTCTTTTCTTTGTTAGCTTTTGCCTTGAAAATGCCTCCACCAAAGTTCGTGCTGTACAACAAACTTGCATTTGCATTCATCTGCTTTTTTTGGGACTTATGATACTCAGCATGAGCTATGTTATTTGGCTCAACTGGAAGAAGGTACTGAAACAAAATTTTGTCTTGCACTTGCATATTTGGGCACTTTGATAATAAAATCCAACTGTGATCCATCTAAAATTTTGTTAAAAATGATGAACCACAAGAAAACATTCTGCAAATGGGGAAAAAATGGTTATTCTGGGAGTAATGACAAAATTGACAAAACAATACTTTACTTACTGTTTTACTTGAAGTTCAAACCAGATTATTATCAAAGGCAAAGGAAATTGAAAAAAAATCAATCTGTTCTCAATATAGCATCTTTTTACCCTATCAAATTCAATTTTGAGTTTACAGACCCTTTTGCCTGGAATGTAATTAGTTTTCTATGTATTACTAATAATGAATTTTAGGAGTTAAAGAAGAAAATCACAGGTAACTTTGATTGGTACTGTGAGAAAGGAATGGTGAGAAGAATGATTTTAACTATAATTTTTTTGATGATATTTAAGAAACTCAAACAGAATTCTCAGAGTTTACCAGAGAGATATCCCACAAAATATAACATGGTCTTTTTGGTTAAATTTTGTTCACAGAGATTGCTTTTTTATACGTTTCTTTATATCTTTTTGTGAGAACAGGTGATTGGAATCTAAGAAATTTTTGTTTGCAAAACCAATGAGGCAAAAATGAAGGCGTGGCAGGAAATTACAAGAAGGTTAGTGCCGAATTTTTAAATCAAAAGCACTAGAATAGAGGACTTGACTACTGATATATTTTAATCTTCTAATTCCATCCTCCACTTAATTACTTCTTTTATAAACATAAGGAACTACATCATTATGCATAGTATATTGAATAGAATTGGAAAGATTTCCCAGCTACACCAAAAAGAAGGAAGAAGAAAGAAGGAGGGAGATTAAAAAGACTGATGGTGGTAGGGTCTCCCAAATAATGTTGACTCCAATCCAAGAAAAGGTTAGCATTTTATAAAAAAGTTTAATGTATATAGTCAGAACATACCTTATGCAGATGGCTTTGTGTTTATATATATATAAATGTTTTCAACTGCCATTGGCGTATGGAGTTTTTAAATGAAAGTAAGCTTTATTAATATATATTATATTTTGGCTACTCTTTCTTTTTATATAGACTGATGTAAGTACCTTTAACACTAATATCATCACTGTGCATGAAGGCAGTGTTACTAAAATACAAAGTAGGATGCTGAAGTTGAATAAAATTCAAATCTGAAGATAAACTACATTTTTCAGCTTGGGGAAATAATCGTACCAGGAGAAGAAGCCAGTCATGTGAGAGAGGAACTGGAAGATACTTTATTAATACCATTAATCTTAAGACATATTTTTTCAAATAGGATTTTTCAAATAGAATTTTTCAAATATTACTTTTGTCTTGCATAATGAAGAACGATTTGGAAAAAGCAAGGTAATATTTTATAAAATTTAATATAGGCCTAGACAAACTATATGGAGAGAGAAATTGTACCTTTAATGCACATTGTTTATTGCATTTAGTCTCAAAAGTCAAAGATTTGGGGCCACTGTGGGCACACAGCTGTTTTTTTTTTTTTTACGAAAGCTTAAATGGTGACCTGAGAAAACAATTTCATGGAACCCAGCAGGTTTAATTGCAAATAGTCACAGTGGTGTGCATTCCACACAAATTACCAGAGCTAATTGAACAAATAAAGGATGGTGCTGTGTAGGCCCTGGTGCAGCAGATGACTTAATGGCCAAGTTTGAAATTTTCAGACAGGATAGGTAATTCCTCTCATATCCTGTTACAACCACTCAAGAATTGTTACAGTTAAAAGTGAAATCTAAGGAGCCAAGTAATTTTTGCGTTCTGTTAATGGGCAGGATATATTCTAAAGAAGAACGCCTTGACCCAACAAGGAACATGGGGGCTTAAGGACAGCGCAATATAACAAAAGACCAATCTGCTCACAAAGACAAGACTATATATCAAAAACAGCGTCCAGAAATTGTATACATCTGTAATGAACGAGGAGCTATGGAGACCATGTCTCTCGGCGATGAACACTGCCAATCGAAATTTGAGGTGTTCACAAAAGATCAACATATAGGAAAGCTAACACGTGTTTCCATACAACATGCCAAAGGCTTAGTTTGTCTGCAGATAAATGTGATCACATTCTTGGCTGATTGAGGCAACGTTTGAAAGAGCAACCAATTAACTTACAGACCATGGCGCACCGTGGTAGAAAATGAAGAAGAAAAGCAGACAATTATCAAACATATGCACAGTGACATTGAGTGAAATTTACAGATATTACTATTCTTTTACAACCTTTGGATTTATATTACTGTGAATGGAGTGTTAGTGATATGCATATACTGATATTACAATGTACTTCCAGGTGCTTTGTGCTTTCTTGTTGGGAAATGTTGTATGAAAATACAACATTTCCCAACAAGAAAGCACAAAGCACAGTCCTTATAATTACTATTTAATGTTTGGCACATAAGTAAATGATAAAGTAGACCCCATTTTAAAGTAACATCAAGTAAACTATTGTCCTCACTCTCTGAAATACAAGTGGTGTTTAATTCTGAACACTAAGTCCCATATTATAATATTGCCCTATTGAAATGGTCCGTATGATAATCATATTTTTGGTTGGTTTTAATGCCATTTCATTTTGAATTGTCAGGTGGGGAGCACCAAAAAGGCTCCTGTCAGACCAAGGAAGAGAGTTTGTGGCTGAAATAAATACAGAGGTTTGCCGCTCACTCAGCATAGAGAGGTCTGTGACAAGTGCTGATCATCCTCAGACCAATGGTCTGGATGAGAAGACAAACCAGACACTGAAGACTCCATTGAGCAAGCTCATTAATGAACACCAGAACGACTGGGATACTTATTTGGAGGATGTGGCGTATTCAATCAGGACACAAAAGCAAGCATCCACAAAGTTCACCCCTTTTTTTCTAATGTTTGGGAGGCACCCTAGGTCTCTGAGAGAGGTAATTCTAGATTTAAAATTTTAATGATTAAGTAGACAACATAAATTTTGGAACATTTTTATTATTATTTTATGATATCTCAGTAATAGGTTTGTTACATCACTGAAATTGCGTTTGAAAAACAGTCTATGTGTAGCCAAAATGTGTAATAGATATGATATGCTTTGGTCTTGGCATTTATATCAAACCTATTTAATCTTTTAAATCATGCAGACCTCTTTTAGATTATTAGTTATTTCTATATATGCTTAAATGGCTGCACTACAAATATTTTATTTACCTATTTTTCATTCTTCTGATTATTTTACTATAGCTGTCTGCTATTCATGATACTGATCCTGTCTTTATCTTAAATGAAGTGGGAAGCATGAAACATTACTCCTGTGTTCGCAAAAATAACATGATTAATTTTAAAGGTTTTCTAATTTCAATTGTGATTTCCATTTTTAGATGAATGCCAAAGATGGTGAAAGTCTTGAAGCCATTTCTGTAAATGATGAAGTTCTAGAAGACATGGTCAACCATAGAGAGGCATTGCTAGATGTTACCAAGAAAGTTGTAAGTACAAAGACACACATAATGTGCTTCATTAAAGGGTTCTAGCATGTTACAGTTGTATCAAAATTGTATTTGAATATGAAATACTTTTCTTGTTTTATGGCTGCATGTTATATTTGTGTCTCTAATAAGCAACTGTGCATTCATTACTAGGACATGGTATTTTAATGTACAGACACAGTGTACGTAGCCATCACCTGCCTCTGTCATGGTGCACTTTTTTCATTGTTACTGCACAAACCTAAATACTGATATAGCTTTTTTCCTCAAAGTTATTAGTTAATTAGATGCCTGTATATGTGCCATCTACACTGTCTATATTTTTCTTATGTGTTTTTCTTAGGTACAAGAGAATGTGGAAAAGGCCCAAACAAAACAGAAGGAGAATTTTGCAAAGAGAAAGGCAAAGGGCATCAAATCCTTTTACCTTTCAGTTGGAGACATGGTCATGAAAAGGGCTATGAAAAACATTGGAAGGAAGGGAGGAAAAATGGAGCATCTGTGGACTGGGCCTTATTGGTATGTATTTCTGCCAGAACTTTTCTTTTAATGAGTTACTTGCTGCTCTTGATACTGTACACGTGATTTGTTATTTCTAGTACTTCCACCATAATACATGTACATCTTAACACAACAAAACAATAATTCAATATCTCAGAAGTAGAGGGGAAGATGTCTCTTGTCCAGAGCACAGTGGAGTCTGCACAGCCAATCTACGAGAAGACGACACCATTGGGGACAAGCTTAACCACTGATGGGGATCGACAGCCGAGCCCAGCTGCATGTGACAATGTTGAAATTTTTTTGGGACACATGACACTTTACCAAAGCTCTGAAAAAACAAATAGAAAAAGCACCTTTTTCTGGTCAAGTGCCTCTAGGAAAAACAAAATACACTAGAGACAAAATGCAAAAACGTTTTGCTTAGTGCATAGCAATGCGCTGCTATTCTGAATTTGATGCTTGCTTTAGAGCAAATAAATAAATAAATAAATAAATAAAATAAATAAAGCAAATAAAGGGAACATATATATATATATATATATATATATATATATATATATATATTGTAACGCGACGTGGCCATCCGGTTGTCATTTAATGACCGCATCATTCAAGTCATAGTTAAGATAGTTTGTCTTTTAGAGACAATGTCATGTTGTCGTCTGAGACAACGTCAGTCATTCCATGTTGTCATCTAATGACCGCGTAATTTAAGTCATAGTTAAGTCATGTTGTCGTCTGAGACAACGTCAGTCATTCCATGTTGTCATCTAATGACCGCGTCATCCAAGTCATAGTTATGTTGTTTTTAGAGACAACGTCAGTCATTCCATGTTGTCATCTACATGTAATGACCGCGTCATTTAAGTCATAGTTAAGTTAGGTTGTCTTTTAGGGACAACGTCATGTTTCACCACATCAGTACACCCCAAGTCCAAGTCATCCTTGGCGAAGATGTCTTGAAATTCAGCTAACAGTTTCTCCAATTCACGAGTCTGGTCTTCATCCAGGTACTTGGTGCTTTGATTTCAACAAAAAGAAGGGTGTGGGTCCAAAACTACAGCCAAAATGGACTGGACCATACGAAGTGGTAGATCGAATTTCAGACCTAGTATACCGGATACAGCTTAGCCACAAGCATAAACCCAAAGTCGTGCACTACGATAATTTAAAGTTTTGTCACTAACCCCAGAGTTCATGGTTTCAATCGACACTTGTAGAGTCTCGACTTAGAGACTTACCTGAGTCGTGCGACGTCATGTATTCTGGATTTTCCATTTTCTGTTGTTAAGTTAGGTTGTCTTTTAGAGACAACCCCCCCCTCCCTTACATACCAGCAAAGTTGTTGGGTCAGCTTTTCAGTACCTCTCAAAGTAACTTACTCCTCTCCTTTCCTAGACATGCCAGGCTGTCTGTTCTGCAAACACGGACCGAAGCAACCGCAAGCGCCATGAGAAGAGCTGCCTTAACTGCTATTGCGGGTTGAAATTTGTTGACAACAGAGTGTTGGTGGAACACTACAAAAGAAAACATGCTCAGAAGAAGGAAGAGACGAACCCAGCAGGTCATATTATCCCAGAAGAACCTCCACTGCTAGTGGATGTTACACCTGGCGAGGAGGCATCCCTCATTCAGTCCTCTTCATCCAGCCCCAGGACATCTGAGAGAAAGCTAAAGGTAGGAACACCCCCTGACGAGTACCCAAGTTCCCTAGATGGTGAAGAAGACCAGCCAAGCAGCAAAGTCCCCAGGAGAGCAGTAAAAGAGGGAGAAGTAGAGATGGATATGGTGGCTTTGTTCCAGAGGGTTAGGCGATTGCACGAGCGAGAGACGAGCTACTCTGATGGGAGGAGAGACATTGTTAGAAACTTTTATTTTTTTTTTTAATGAAGAAAAAGAAAACCAATAGAGAAAAAGATGAGAAGTTTTTCGAATAAAAGGAAGAGAAAAGAAAACGATTAATAAAGTCTTGTTAAACTAAAAACGGGGTCTTATTTTGATTCAGGAGAATCAAATTTAAAAGGTTGGGGGTAGTGTAACGTC
>NW_019775527.1:254489-277194 GCF_001039355.2 Lingula anatina
AAAACAAAAATACAGTTTATCAGTTATAGGATAAACAACAGATGTGTCATAAAGTGCTGACTATGGCAATGACACTGGACAGACACAGTGATCAGAATATAGACAGACTGAAAGTGTCTGTATATAATAAATATGTAATAAAACTTGCAACTGCAACTTAATGCCCTCACAATAACAGAGATCATCTATAACACATCATATCTGACCTGAAATATATATTCACATTTAAACATTTTCACTGGTGCCCTTTTCTCTTCAGTGATGGCTTATTGTCTACCACAATCTCACTGTATATGCCACCTCTTCTAGTACTGTAACAGTTTCCATGCATATGGGGAAAATTATTATAACACATCACAACTGAGCTGAAATATCAATTCACTTTTAAACATTTCCATTGTGTCTATTTGTCTTCAGTGATAGAGTATTGTCCAAAACAATCTCCTTGCTTTATATACACAGCCTCTATAGTTTCCATGCATATGGGGGAAAATTGATTCTTTGTGTTACCTGGAACCCACATTTGTTGTGTAATTGTACTGTTCCATATAACTGGCTCCACAGGATCTGCCGTGTTTGGAAGTCTTGTTCTGGGTGGTTCTGGCAGCACTCTCTCTCACTCAGTATAAAACTGACCTCTTGGTCTGCCAGCAGCATTTTACACAATTCCAGAAGTGTATTTGCTAAAAACATAAATGAAATGAGTGTAACTGTTTGGAATGAAATTGCACCATCTATTTAATATAGTGTTAACAAACTATTATCAGGAACCATCTAATGATACACTATTCATATATAGGACGCTTTTGTAAAATGCATAAATTCATTTTTGCATCATCATACTTGATATTTATATCTTGATACTGCTCATATGTAATGTGATCAAATCAAAATATAAGTGTTCATTTTATGTGTTTTGTGTGCACAAGATGAATTGGTTCAAATTCTTAACAAATGACAGGTGTGATTAATAAAAACAATTAATGACTATAAAAATAACATTTACGTTACAATTAAATCAGTGAAACATTAATTTTATTCATGATAATCTATGCTTTCCTCATTGAAATAATCATTTCACACCTCCCCCCCTCCCCAAAAAAATGTTACAACTGGTGTTTGTGTCTTTACAAGGAAAGAGGGGAAACAAATTACCTATCGTTATTTGCATAAAAAAAAAAACATATATTTTGTCTGCTATCAGCAATAGGTCCAGTCACTTGTTTACAATGGCTGTCCTGTCTCTGGCTGTTCATTCATCCTAAAACTTGCCACATCCCGTGTCTTGCACAACTGGGTGAGATGAAGATGTTCCTGTTGCTGCCTTTTTATGTCTGCTTCTTATAATATACATCCCCCCATGTCCAGCCAGATAAAGTCAGTTCACCTAGAAGACACCATGCTGTATGGAGACTGGAGCTGGAAAAAAGAGACATGACAATGTATAAGTGAAGGACCACAAATTATCTTGACACACAAAAGAAAAGACAAAAACCTGACGGTCCACCAGAGCCAGTTGGGAAAAATATTAAAACTATGGTACACTGCCAAGTGCCCACCTTATATGGTAGACATCATTGTTGTGGTGACTGAACCGTGATAAGTTAACAATGACCTTGCCTTTTGGAGGCTGCTGGACACAATTGTGACTGCCAAGACCAGCAAATTCTCAGATTGAACATAGTAAAATAAACATATCTCTGCCAAATCTGTTGGAATTTTTGTGACATTTGCACACAAAATGCCTAACAATTGCAAAAATCTGGGATAATTATATCAATTGACTGTGACTAATTGAAAGATATTTTCTAGGAGTAATTTGAGTCACCAAATAAATTACTAATAAAAATGACAAAATTACTTGAACTTAAAGGAAACAAAAAATGTGATAATTGGTTTCTTTCTCTACAGAGGAAGATTAAGAGACCAATTATATATTGTCACATGACTTGTAAAACAATATCCACAATTAGTATAGTGTAGCACCTGCAAGCAGTCCAGTTACTGTCATGACAATGGGTCATCCCAGGGAAGTAATGACCACTGCTCCACTTTGGGTCCAATACATTTCAACCCAAACTGACCACATCAAGCAGGCCACTACAGAGACGCTTCACAATGCACAACAACTGTCAAACCATGTGTATGAGCTAAAAAAAAAAAGATAAACATTCATTATGCTTATGATAACTCATAATTTTCAAGTCACATTAGTCATGAAATCCAAAAAACCTGTGATAATTGGTGTCAAAACAAAACCAACTGTTCATTTTGTGTACAACCTGCAAGAAGTCCAGTTCCCTATTTACCATGGCTGTCCTGTCTCTGGCTCTTCACAACTCATTCATCCTGAAACTTGCTGTATCTTGCACAACTGTGTGAGGTGAAGGGATGTTCCAGCAGCTGTTATTTCCTGTCTATTTTCATATCAGCCAGGTAAAGTCTGTTCATCTAGAAGACACCATGCTGTATGGAGACTGGAGCTGGAAAAAGAGACAAAAGATTATATATGAATGAAGTGACATAAATTATCTTAATAAAAAGACAGAACTCTGACAATCCACAAGAGCCAGCAGAATAATTAACCTACAATATACTGCCAAATGTCCACCTAATATGGCAGACATCAAAGTTATGGTGACTGAACAGAGACAAAAATGTCTTTTGGAGGCTGCTGGGCACAATTGTGCCTGGTACAACTGTCACTATCTTAAACTGATCAACGTTAAATAAACAGAATTCTGCCAAATCTTCTGAGAAATTTGCACACAAATTGCCTATAAACAATGGCTGTAATAATCTGGGATAAGTATATCAGTTGAATGTGCCTTGTAGAAGTACATTTTGTGAGGAGTAACATGAGAGAAGAAAAAAAATTATTTAAATTTAAAGGAAGCACAAAATATGATAACTGGTTTGTTGATCTACAGGGGAAGGATAGAAGACAAATTATCTATTGTAAGATGACTTGTAAAACAAAACCAAGCAATAATTTTGTGCACTACCTGCAAGGAGGTGTTTTTGGCATGGTGATGGGTGACGGTGGGTAATGACCACTGCTCCACCTTGGGTTGAATACATATCATCTGTTATGACCAGGTGCCGTGGGTCTCACTTGCCATGTGCTTCTTTCACACTGGTTCCCATTACCATGTCATCCACCAGGTGGTGGCCCCGGTCAAGACACAACTAATGGGCAGCCATGTATTGGATATACTAGTAACATTCCTCCCAACCTTAATTTTTTTCTACAACATATAAACTTTTGAAAAAAACAGTCTTTGTCAATCGTTATCCTTGAATATTCTGAATCCTAATGAATTTTCAGTTTTCATATTGTATAAAGTCACATCTTGAGTGCTATATGCTCAAGTTTTTCAGGACAGCAATCCGCCTTCATCCTGATTAAATATAAATTATCTCAGATTACTTTTTTTGGGACAGCGATCCGCCTTCATCCTGATTACATCTAGAAATTATCTCAGATTCCTTTTTTCTCCTCAGGACAGGGATCCGCCTTCATCCTGATTACATATAAATAATTGAACTGTCACTTTAATACATAATCTTTAAAGTAACTGGTCTTCTGATCGTTCTCTGTGGTCTAGTGTAATTATCAATCAACTGAATTCTCTGTATTTAATGTAATATCATCTAAGTTTGGAATAATCTGTGCATCTGCAATGTCACTTTTCACTGTAATATCACTAAGTTGCAATTCATCATCTTGTCTTCTCATCTCATTTGTGTTTTCTTTCAAATAGGAGTCTGCTGGAATTTTCATTACATCATCTGTTGTGTTTATGACATTGTTACACAGTTTGAATTGACTTGCTTGTGCTTTGTTAAACATGGGTACCGTACTAATGGTTTGTGTGCTTCAATAATACTAAATTCTTCTCTCATGTCCCAGTATGATTCAATGTCCTCATCTTTTCTGTATAGATTGCTGATTCCAATCTCCTGTTGAGATTCTCCCTCCAAGTTTGATTAGTGTTGGGTCAGTGAGGGTTTTCTCTGCTATCTCATTGAGAATCACTGCATTTTCAGATTTGACCACTCTGTCAAACTGTGTGCCTGAGCTGAAAAAACAAAAAAGAGAAACACTCATATTATAAACATTCAACAGGCCTGTAGCCAGCTACTGTATTTCAAAAGGTTTTTTTTTCCTACAAAAAGTGGACCTTTTACCATGAAACCATTGTGTACCTAAATGAAAATTTACCCAGAGGGAACCTTTTCCTGGCAAAAAGGGCTGTTCGTTCGCATGTCTAAACTGGCAGTGGTCCTGGGCAAAGTCAAACTTGGCAGCTTTCTTGTATTCACTGTTATTTGTACTTTCAAAAAATTGCTAATATGCATTTGCTGTTTTGCCATGACTATCAGACTTTATGCAAAAAAAAAATCAAACTTAAAATTGTCATTATTTTATATTGGCAATTTAAGCTAAATTTAGAGGGACATTTGTTGTGACTTAGCATCTTAAGTGGCCCGAAATGCCTCAAAATGTGTCACAACACCATATTCAATGCAGGAATGGTGCAGTCCAGATGTAACATTGTAATAATGTGATGTTATACTTGGCTACATACTGGGGTATGTATGAATTCCTAACATGCAAAGCCATTACTTCAATCCAGTTGGAGGGCTATTGCTAAATAAAGAGTTATAAAGATACCTGATAGGACGATGTGAAAACTGCAAAAATCCCCACAAATAACTTTTTAGGACAACATATGGAAACCCTATTGCTCCCTAACTCTGCTAGAACTTTTTACGTTTTACCTCAGATATTTCCAGGAATCCAGATCTACTGAATAACACTTATAACACTCCCTTTATCTATCATCTAGCTCTTGTATCTGCAGCTCTCTTTCTCTCTCTCCTCTCTCTCTCTCTCAAGAGCCCCGCCCAACTGTCGCTTTCAATCCTAAGACTTCCGGTACCAGATCACTGCAACAAAGTACTCACCCTTTTGTCATCAAGAATGTGTTTGCATGCATTTAAAAGGATGCTGGAATCGTGGAATGTCCTACTGCTTCAGATCAAATTGTTATGGTAACCCATAAATATATCTTGGCCTTAGTATAACGTTATTTCATAACGTGTAAAATTTTCCCGCTCCACCCGACTAAGTAGGTCAAAGTAAACCCGCAGTGAATACTGGGTCACATCTCGGCACATCCGGTCACATGAAGCGCCGCAGTTTTACTCTGCGTCCAAGTTATTATATCTTTTGATTTTTTGATATTATGATTATTGATATTATTGATTATTGANGAGGAAAATTATTATAATACATCACAACTGAGCTGAAATATCAATTCACTTTTAAACATTTCATTGTTTATTCCTCTTCAGTGATAGAGTATTGTCCCACACAATCTCCTTGCTTTATATACCCTGCCTCTATAGTTTCCATGCATATGGGGGAAATTGATTCTTTGTGTTACCTGGAACCCACATTTGTTGTGTAATTGTACTGTTCCATATAACTGGCTCTACAGGATCTGCCGTGTTTGAAAGTCTTGTTCTGGGTGGTTCTGGCAGCACTCTCTCTCACTCAGTATAAAACTGACCTCTTGGTCTGCCAGCAGCTCTTTATAGAATTCCAGGAGTGCATTTGCTAAAAACATAAATGAAATGAGTGTAACTGTTTGCAATGTAACTGGGTCATCTCTGTAATATAGTGCAAACTATTATTAGGAACCATCTAATGATACACTATTCATATATAGGATGCTTTTGTAAAATGCACCAAATCATTTTTGTATCTTGTGTGTACAAGATGAATTGGTTCAAATTCCTAACAAATGACAGGTGTGATTATAAAGCACTTGATAAATATCATAATTCAATTTGGGTGGTTCTGGCAGCATATCAGTTGAATGTGCCTTGTAGAAGTATACTTTATGAGGAGTAACATGAAAGATGTGAAAAATTTACTTAAATTCAAAGGAAACACAAAATATGATAACTGATTCGTTGATCTTCACGGGAAGTATAGAAGACAAATTATCTATTGTAACACAACTACTAGTACAAAACCAATCAATAATTTTGTGCACTACCTGCAAGGAGGTGTTTTGTGGCATGGTGATGGGTGACGGTGGGTAATGACCACTGCTCCACCTTGGGTTGAATACATATCACCTGTTATTACCAGGTGCCGTGGGTCTCACTCGCCATGTGCTTCTTTCACACTTGTTCCCATTACCACGTCATCCACCAGGTGGTGGCCCCTGTCAAGACGTGCCTGATCGACAGCCATGTATTGGATATAACATTCCTCCCAACCTTAATTTTTTTCTACAACATATAAACTTAAAAAATAGTCTTTGTCAATCATTATCCTTGAATATACTGCATCCTAATGAATTTTCAGTTTTCATATTGTATAAAGTCACATCTCGAGTGCTACATGCTCAAGTTTTTCAGGCCAGTGATCCGCCTTCATCCTGATTAAATATAAATAATCTAAGAATACTTTTTTCAGGACAGCGATCCGCCTTCATCCTGATTACATAGAAATAATCTCAGATTCTTTTTTTTTTTAGGACAGTGATCTGCCTTCATCCTGATTACACATAAATGATTTAACTGTCACTTTAATACATAATCTTTAAAGTAACCTGGTTGTCTGATTGTTCTCTCTGGTCAGGTGTAAATTGGTTCTTCAATATGATCACTGTTTTTCTCTTGCTGTGGCATCTTCTTTTCAACTGAATTCTCTGTATTTACTGCAATATCATCTAAGTTTGGAATATTCTGTGTGTCTGTTGCTGCAAAGTCACTTTTCACTGTAATATATCACTAAGTTGCAATTCACATGCATCATCTCGTCTTCTCATCTCATTTGTGTTTTCTTTCAAATACGAGTCTGCTGGAATTTCCATTACATCATCTGTTGTGTTTACCACATTGTTACACAGTTTGAATTGACTTGCGTCTCTGCAGATTGTTCTTCTGTCTGTAACTCTTCTGGCAGTAACTTGAGAACCATGTATTTCCATGAAGATATAGAAAATTGGTGTTGTGAGTTTCTTTCTTTTGTTCTGTTTTTAAAACTAAAACATAGTCACATATAATGAGTGTATTCTCTCTCCAAGTTTGATTAGCGTTGAGTCAGTGAGTGTTTTCTCTGCTATCTCACCGAGAATCGCTGCATTTTCAGATTTGACCATCCATCTGATCATCTTCTCTGTACTATGACCACCCATTTGTGGCAGTGGGTGTCTGGAGAGATAATCTGGGTCTGCATCATTCTTTCCTGGCTCATATACCACTTCAGAGTCAACATCTGGTAAGTCCATCACCCATTTCTCTATTCTCGGTGGTAATTTTGCTTGTGCTTTGTTAAACATGGGTACTAATGGTTTGTGTGCTTCAATAATACTAAATTCTTCTCTCATGTCCTAGTATGGTTCAATGTCCTCATCTTTTCTGTATAGATTGCTGATTCCAATCTCCTGTTGAAATTCTCCCTCCAAGTTTGAATAGTGTTGGGTCAGTGAGGGTTTTCTCTGCTATCTCATTGAGAATCACTGCATTTTCAGATTTGACCACTCTGTCAAACTGTGTGCCTGAGCTGGAAAAAAAAACAAAAAAGAGAAATACTCATTATAAACATTCAACAGGCCTGTAGCCAGCTATTTCAAAAGGGTTTTTTTTCCTAAAACAAGTGGACCTTTTACCATGAAACCATTGTGTACCTAAATGAAAATTTACCCAGAGGGAACCTTTTCCCGGCAAAAAGGGCTGTTTGTTTGCATGTCTAAACTGGCAGTGGTCCTGGGCAAAGTCAAACCTGGCAGCTTCCTCATATTCACAGAAATTTGTACTTTCAAAAAATTGCTAATATGCATCTGATGTTTTGCCATGACTTCATGTAAAAAAAAAATCAAACTTTAAATTGTCATCATTTTATATTGGAAATTTAAGCTAAATTTAGAGGGACATTTGTTGTGACTTTGCATCTTAAGCGGCCCAACATGCCTCAAAATGTGTCACAACACTATATTCAATGCAGGAATGGTGCAGTCCAGATGTAACATTGTAATAATGTGATGTTATACTTGGCTACATACTGGGGTATGTTTGAATTCCTAACATGCAAAGCCATTACTTCACTCCAGTTGGAGGGCTATGGCTAAATAGAGAGTTATAAAGATACCTCATAGGACGAAGTGAACACTGCAAAAATCCCCACAAATAACTTTTTAGGACAACAGAAACCCTATTATTGCTCCCTAACTCTGCTAGAACTTTTTACGTTTTACCTCAGATATTTCCAGGAATCCAGATCTACTGAATAACACTTATAACACTCCCTTTATCTATCCTCTAGCTCTTGTATCTGCAGCTCTCTCTCTCTCTCTCTCTCTCTCTCTCTCTCTCTCTCTCTCTCTCTCTCTCTCAAAAGCCCCGCCCAACTGCATGTCGCTTTCAATCCCAAGAATTCCGGTACCAGATCACTACACAAAAAGTACTCACCCTTCTGTCATCAAGAATGTGTTTGCATGCATTAAAAAGGATGCTAGATATCGCGGAATGTCCTACTGCTTCAGATGAAACTTTTATGGTAACCCATAATCTTGGCCTTAGTATAACGTTATTTCATAACGTGTAAAATTTTCCCGCTCCGCCCGACTAAGTAGGTCAAAGAAAACCCGCAGTGAATACTGGGTCACATCTCGGCACATCCGGTCACATGAAGCGTACCGCAGTTTTACTCTGAGTCCAAGTTATTATATCTTAGGATTTTTTGTTTAGATATGATATTATTGATTATTGATTGAGAATAAATTATTACAAAAAAAGGTAATTATAAATTCTTTTTTATTGTTATTATTATATATTTTCTTTTTGCTTCAACTTTTGCTGGATCTCAGCACTGCTAACACAACGTTCAATTTTAGCAAATGGAGCATTTAAAGACCTTCGCATTTAGAGCAATTAGGTCCTACCATTAAAAGTACAGTAAACGTACTTAAAAATATTATTAAGTCAATTTTTGCTTAATACCCTGCATAGCAACTAGTAGGCCTACCAGCACTTTACTTTTATAGACAGTGCTAGAGACTGCGCTAGTATAGGCTTATATTAGATGCGCTTTAATTTATTTTCAAAAGTGTAATTTTTTCCTCAATTCCAAGTATTTTCTCAATGCCTGGTAACAAAGGTTTTGCAAACGGCTTTTTAAGAGAATGTCGTGTAAAACATTTGACTGTGCCCTATTAACATATCGTCCAGCTGATCATGCTGGGAAGAGGGGGGGGGGGGTAGTGATCATAGTTCACGGCCACAAAAAATAAAACCATCAAATCACAAATCACACATATTAATTAAAAACTTTATTCGTATCTCACTGAAAAAGCTAGTCTAAACAGGAATCTTTCTTTTAAAAATTATTAAAGACATTCTTACATTTTATTCATATCTGTGAATATCTAGTGAAAACTCCATCTGTAACTCTCTCTCTTTCTCTCTCTCTGATTGTCTCTGGCCGAATTCACAACCAGTTGATCCTCGGACCAGAATCAGATAACAAACCTGTTTTATGATAATTAACTGTTATGACTATAAATGAAACTACCTATTTTTCATTCGATCGCATCTTCCGTATCTTTACGAAAAAATAAATAAATATATTGAAAACGCATCTGTAAAGATGACTCTGAAGAGATGAAAAAAATGCCCGAGCTTTTGGCTTGTGAACCTTCTTCAGGTACCAAAACGAGAATAAACAAGCAAACTACAGGGATGCATGTAAAAGGGACAATAAGTTAGATGTGCGTGTTAAAGGTTAACGTGTTGAAGATTACGTAATAATTAAACAAGACTAATATCCGTTGAGATATTCATTGTCTCTATAAAGTCCTTTTTTAAAGTGTTTAATATTTTTATGAGCTTCTTATCGACAATCCGTCTTTGTCTTGTGTCGCGTATGTGTTCTTTTAAAATGGAGACTACTGTGGTGGTTCTTGATGCGAGCTTTAAGGGCGTTTTTTCTATCGTTTTCACTTTTAATTACNTGAAGGACATTTTCTGAGGAGTAATTTGAGAGGAGTCACCAAGGAAATTCTAACATATCCTTCAGCCACTTTATATGAAGAGTTAAGTGCACATGAACAATATTTTAATGGAAGTATTCATCTTTTAGATATTTTGTGCATTTATAATTAATGGTTTAAATTTAAAAAATGCATTGGTAACTAATGAGAGACGTGGATAAAAAATGCCCTTAAACAACTTCAGTGCACATCACAATTATAAGTTTGTTTTTTTTTTGAATAAAGAAGTGTGGTAATTATTAAACCCGTGCTTTTTAAGTCATATTAAAAAATATTCAAATCCAAAACTTGGGATAACTGGCCTTGTGTCTCTACAGAGGTAAGAAAGAAGACCAATTATACCCACTGTTACTTCAAAGACAAAACCAGCTGTTCATTTTGTGTACAACCTGCAAGAAGTCCAGTTCCCTGTTTACCATGGCTGTCCTGTCTCTGGTTCTTCATAACCCATTCATCCTGAAACTTGCTGTGTCTTGCACAGTTGCATGAGATGAAGGGATATTCCTGCAGCTGTTATTTCCTATCTATTTCATATTAATAATACATGTACATCCCCCGATGTCCAGCCAGGTAAAGTCAGTTCACCTAGAAGTCACCATGCTCTATGGAGACTGGAGCTGGAAAAAGAGACAAAAGATAATATTAATGAAGTGACATAAATTATCTTAATAAAAAGAACATTGACAGTCCACAAGAGCCAGCAGAATATTAGGGACCATTCCTAGACTAACTCAGGGGCGGATTTAGGCCGTCCTCCGGGATCTTCCGGAAGAAGGTCAGATTTTTAAGTTTACATTGGCGAGTAACTAATTTTTTCTATTGGAAGACGGTCTAAAATGGAGGATGGATCGATAAAGATAATTTGGAAGCCTGTCAGAAATTACCTGTAACTGTTGATCTTGCTAAATTGCAATCAACTTGAGCAGCTTAGATGTCTGTCATAGCTACTGAAGCTGCTAAAGGGTAATTAGTTATCAGTAGGCACGCCAGACATCTAAGCTGCTAAGCTAAAAGCAATTCAGCAAGAAATCCCTCAGAAATAAATTTATTAACATTTAGTCTGGGAATGGTCCCTTAAATGGTCACATGCCTCGATCCCCACACGACTGTATGGTCGAATGGAGTCGAGATTTGATTAATGTGCCCATGCCTGAACGACGCCAGTGGAGGCGTGTGAGAGGTGGAGTGACCATTACAGGATTAAGCAGTCTTCCTTTCATGTAGGTCTGCCATATTAAGGCCGTGGACCAGTTAGCACTCGGATCTTCTCATTGCTTCTTGATTATATGTTTATAACTCTGCTAGTACTTTTTTTATGTTTTACCTCAGATGTTTCAAGGATCGAACTCGGAGCTACTGAATAACACTTATAACACTGGGATCACCGGATCCCTACGTCTATTCTCTACCTCTTGTATCTGCAGGTCCTTCTCTCTCTCTCTCTCTCTCTCAAAAACCCCGCCCAACTGCATGTCGCTTTCAATCCTAAGACTTCCGGTACCAGATCACTACAACAAAGTACTCACCCTTTTGTCATCAAGAATGTGTTTGCATACATTTAAAGGGATGCTGGAATCGTGGAATGTCATACTGCTTTAGATAAAACTTTAATGGTAACTCATAGATATATCTTGTCCTTGGTTATTTCATTAACGTGTAAAATTTTCCCGCTCCGCCTAAGCCCGACTAAGTAGGTCAAAGAAAACCCGCAGTGAATACTGGGTCACATCTCGGTACATTCGGCAGATGAAGCGCCACAGTTTTACTCTGCTGCGTCCAAGTTATTATATCTTTTGATTTTTCGTTTAGATATGATATCATTGATTATTGATAAAGAAAAAATTATTGCAAAAAGGTCATTTTAAATTATTTTGTATTGTTATTATCATGTATTTTCTTTTTGCTTCAACTTTTGCTGGTTCTCAGCACTGTTAACACAACGCCCAATTTGACCAAATAGAGCATTTAAGGACCTTCGCATTTAGAGTGATTACCATTAAAAGTAAAATAAACGTAGCCTACTTGAAAATATTCTAAAGTCAATTTTTTCCCAAATATCCTGCAAATCTACTAGTAAGCCTACTTGTAGGCCTACTTTACTTGTATAGACTGCGCTATCTAGAGACTATGCTTATATTAGATGCGCGTTAATTTTTTCTAAAACGTTCCAAATTTTTTTCCCAATTTCAAGTATATTTTCTCAATGCCTGGTAACGAAGGTGTTGCAATTGGCTTCCTAACAGAGTGCAGCTTTAACGTGTTACGTGTAAAATATTTGACTGTGCCCTGTCAACATATCGTCTAGCTAATCATGAGGGCTCGCAAAGGGGGGAGGAGTGATCACATTTCACGGCCGCGGAAAATAAAATCATCAAATCACAAATTACATAAATTGAATTAGAATTTTATTCATATCTCATTGAAAATGCGAGTCCGGCGAGCTGAAAATAACTATCATCGAGTATAATGACTTCGTTCCACTATATATAAGGACGAGGGATAGAAACCAGCAGTTCACGATTCACAGGAATGGGGTGCTTCACATCTCGGGGAATGATAAGTGGCTGTTACGGGTAAGGAAAATACCCAACGGGGCCTTCAGTCCTTGTCTTAACTAAAATGAAGATTTAATTAATTTCTAAAATATTTCAAAACATGAAAGCAATTAAAATTAATGATCTAGAGCAAAAGTAGGCCTACGCCAAGAAGGATTTTATAGCTTTTAAAAGTAGCTGCAAGTTATTTATTGCGTTATTTAAGATAAACATTCTAGATATTTTCTGACGTTAGACATTATAGATGCTTCCAAACAAGAATCTTATTTTCTACTTTATTGAAAATAAACTTATAGGCAAATGTGAGATGGTGTTGCAAGCGACAGTTACGAAGGTCTAAAGATGGGTCTGAATTTCGTGTTTTAAATATGATTAGCACAGGTGCTGAGCTAACTAATTATGCAGTGATTTTCGTGTGCATCGAAAGACTAACCAAATAAAGAGCGAGAGAGACAAAAATGTTGTTATTATTCATCTACACAACGTACCTCCGACCGTGTTGGGAGTTCGACCCCCTTGAGGAATCGGATGATAGCTGTCGTCAATAATGCTTTTACATAACGTAACAAACGCGACCGTCCTTTGCGTTCAAATCATAAACAGGAATCTTTCTTTAAAAAATTATTAAAGACATTTTACATTTTATTCATATCTGTGAATATCTAGTGAAAACTCCATCTGTGATTTTCTCTCTCTCTCTCTCTCTCCGGTTGTCTCTGGCCAAATTCACAATCAGTTGATCCTCGGACCTCGGATAATTAACTGTTATGACTGATAAATGAAACTACATATTTTCATTCGTCCACATCTTCCGTATCTATACGGAAAAAAATTATTGAAAACGCACCTGTAAGATATACTCTGAAAGATGAAAAAAATGCCTGAGCTTTTGGCTTGTGAACCTTCTTCAGGTACCAAAACAACAATAAACAAGCAAACAACAGGGATGCGTGACGTATGATCAATGAAAAAGGGACACGGAGTTAGAAGTGCGTGATAAAGGTTAACGTCTTGAAGATTACGTAATAATAAAACAAGACTTATATTTGTTGAGATATTCATTGTCTCTATAAAGTCCTTTTTTAAAAGTCTCTAATATTTTTATGAACTTATACTCGACAATCGTCTTTGTCTTGTGTCGCGTATGTGTCCTTTTAAAATGGTGACTGTTTGTGCTGTGGTGGTGCTTGATGCGAGTTTTAAGGGCGTAAGACAGCTTTTTTCTATCGTTTTTATTTTTAATTATTATCATTTTAATTATATCAATTATCTTCGCTTGTACTTTTTCTTACAGATACAAGCAAGGCAAGCAAAAAGTCTCTGACAGTGAATCGCGAACTGCTGCTGCTACCACTTAGACATTAACTAGCCTTCGGTCAAATAATGAAGCTGTGTGCATTAACCCAAAATATGCTATAGCGCGATCAAAAAAGAAATATATCTTCTTGAAAAAAGAACGGGGCCGTAGCGATAGTCCGAAGGTTCAATAGTCCGAAGGTTCATTGGTCCGAATGTTCACTATAGAACCTTCGGACCAATGAACCCTTGATTAAAAAATCGATGAAAATGTTACCACTTTTCGGTCCAATGAACCTTCGGACCAATGAACCTTCGGACTATCGAGACGCCCCCAAAAGAACAGTCACATTAGAATTCACCCCCCCCCCCCCAATACGCCCCCTTTCTATTGGTAGGCCTACCATACAAAGTCAGAGTGTGAAGGAGAGTGAAAACTATGTGAAAGTAGGTCAAAAGTTCACGGATAGGATATGCCATGTAAGGGTTCTTAGGGGAGTTAGGTGATATCCTTTTGCGTTTTTTTTTTTTTAATTTTATTCAGCCAATTTCTAGAAGAAATGTCAATGTCTTTCATTCCACTTAGTCAATATAAATTCAAATAAGTAAAATTTCTTTCCTTTTTCACGTATTTCGTCAGTTTAATTAAATATAAAATTTCCCTAGAAAACCTTTACCCCCTTGTGTGAATGCAATGCGTCGTCTGCAGAGCATCAGCGTCTGCCACCACGCTGGATGCTTCGCGCATCCCGGGAGCTGAACAGTTAACGCGGTCTGAAAAATTTTAGGGAGAGTCAGATGGAATAGAGAAGGACCGTGGCATCTACAAAATTCTACATGATGAAGCTGGAGATGTGGGCTAGTTTACTCTTTTCTTTCAAAGTTTGCAATAGGCCTATACTCTGACTTTCCATAACCCCATGCAACCAAAATATTTTGCTGATATCTTGATAGATCTCCCACTTTTGTCCCCCCCTAAAACGGTCCACACTAAAAAAATCAATAATCGTATGGCAATTTTATACAGGCAATTGACCTACTTTTATACCTATGCAGCTATTGTCGAGTATTATGACTGTGAAATGAAGACGTGTAACATGTCTGTGATATAAAAGTTATTTCTAATTACATAATTTACAAACAGTGCGTCTGAATAAAAAATGTCCCTATTTGTGAGCAAAAGGGGATATTACTCTTTGAAAATAATGATTAAAAAATAGAAACAAGCCAAAATAATGAAAAAATGCATTTTTTCTCTTATATGCAAATTAGGTCCCCTGAAGTAATATATGACTGGCCGGATGTGAGGTTCATATCAGAGATTTGTAATGGTGATGAGCTTGATGGCCTTGATGATTTTGATGGTGATTGAAAATTTCTTATCAAAGTTTTCAATTGCCATCTAGTGAGATAGAAATTTTCTGCATTTTAAAACACAATCATTCCACGAGCGAAGTAAACTATCCCCTTCCCTGCACCACACTTTATACAGACTTGACATTTAACATGGAATATTTTTTCCAAATCATAATTCATCAGTTTTTTTCCTATTTTGCTGGCTGATAAATGAAAATAAGGATTAAAATCGTGTTTTAATAATTTTTGATAATCTATTCGATGTCAGTGTGACATCAGTTCATAAACTGAATTCGCCAGTGAAGCATACAAAAATACATTGCCTATTTTAAGTCATACGACATCCATTGAAAGCGATATATTGGATCTCCTTATTTTCCTAATTATTGCCGTTAAAAGAGTTACACGTCCCACAAAGGCCCCCCATGTCAGTGTCTAGTCACAGCAACAGTCGCTGTTACGCTTGACCTTATCTTGCTGCTACAAGAGGTTTCAAGCCGCTAGGTATTCCTTATGATAGGTTTTTAGATTTTAATCTGAAATAAAATTCCAGACAACGGTTAAAACTTGTCCAATTTGGCTCAGTTTTGTTGTAGGACATGCAGGCCGTTGATACGGCGAGTAATGACCTACCGACATATTGTCTATGTGGTTCAATTATGGCGATTTTGATGACCAAGGTAGCTACTCATTCCCTTGGTTCTGTAAGTTATCTGCTATTAAAAGTGCTCTGTGTGCACCGGCAATCTCATCGTGCAACCTAGAATTGTTCCTAAGGTGCCCTCTATCAAATGATAGTCAAGTGGTTCCCAGATTATTCCTTTATTTGATCTGGTTCAGGTTTTCATCGATGACTACCATTGGTGTTTTGGCACCAATGTGGTATCCACTCCAAATGCTGACACTGCCAATGACCCTGATCACTTAAGAAGTGGCCCCTCATTCAAAACGGACTGGGTGGTTTTGTTTTAATTGCAGCAGCATATCCTGAAGGACAGTGAGTCCTGTACCCTGGTGGTAAGACGTCAATGCATTGGGCGTGGTCTCTGTGTAGGTACATCAGTCTGGTCATTACTCTATAAAACTGTTTAGACCATTCCGTTTGACACAATAATCTGTCTGGCAATGACTGTGCTTTTCGCGCCATTCTGGCACAGCTTAACAATTTTGTAAAACACTGCTTAACTCATTTTACGCACTGCAAAACCGATCGCTTGCATACAAAATTTCAAATTCTTCTATGCAGTAGTTGCCGATATATGGTTACTGTTTTGCCAGAACCATGCTTCGCCAAAGCCAAGCTTTGACCAGCCCAAAGGAGCACTGCCCAGGTAAATCACTGCGTATTACACAAGGCAACAGAGCAACAGACTTGGTAGTCAGTTAATTGGCAGCGACACACCTGACTTCACACTTCTCCAGCCAGATGTCTTATATGAGATCTGCATTTTTTGAAAAAAGAACGAATTTTTACCTAGGTATACCTTTAAAACTGAAATATTCCATATCAAATGTCAAGTCTGTATATAAGTAAAAGCACATTTCCTTAGATACACCTCTATTCTGTGAATGTAATGTGTCGTTCACAGGACAGCTCTCCCTGGCGCTCTTCTGACGCACTGCGTTGTGTGGTGGTTGCCATCAGCCTGTGGCCTATCCAATAGACGGGCAACGTTGACACATTATACGCCGGTAGATTACTTATATCTTTTTTATATTCATTTTTCTTTTAATGAATAAACGATTCCTTATATTGAGGCGCGTATAAAAAGTAACTGCTATATTATCTTAATGGACTGTTCATAAAGTGCAGGGGGGGGGGGGTGAGAGGGGCGAATGGTGAGAGGAGGGGCAGATACTTTTTTTGTGTACTAAAAGGGGTGGACCAAAAAAAAAAAAAAATTAAACCATGTATTTGGGGTGGGCCAAAACTAAATAAGCTTCAATTTTGGCACTAACCATGTGCAATTTTTTAGAACACTTGAAATAAAACAGCCTGAAACAGGTCTGAAAACATCTGGTTCTTTTTTCACAAGCGATTTTAAGAACAAACAACAGCAGTTTCTTGTAGTTATTAAAGAGCAGTCATAAAAGCATATGGTTCAGAAATACTGTCACGTACATTATATTGAACCACTTGAAATATCACTGCAAACTGTCGGGAAAAGCCGAAGGAAGGTACAAAGGCCACTAGTTTTTGGGCATGTTTTATGGTTGCAAATAAATGAGGATGGGCTACACAAAAAGTAACTTGCTATTATATGATTTTTCCGACCCCCCTCCTCTCGTCCCTCATCTCAACCCTCGGGACAGGCTTACATTTACCACCCAAACCCAATATATAGGTGCATTTCACATGCTGAAATGTCCAAAAATAAAACTGAATGGATGAATTGAAAGTTGTATTCAATTTTCTAAAACATGTTTATAGAACAAAAATCCATGACTGTCTCAATTTAAATTCAAATTTTAATTTTTACCATGTCTTTACATTACGCAAAGAGCCCTAAATGGTAACGGTTGGGGAGACCGGGGCTAGTTGGACCCCGGGGTAAGTTGGCCCCCCATCAAGTCTCTTTAATAAAGTTACTGTAAAATGCTAAATTATTTCATTTGGACTCACTGTCGACGCTTTCTTAGCACTATTGGATAAAGTCACTTTACAAAATGATGTGATCAATTCTTTTACCCCATAGTTACTTCGTCATAAATTGATGGAGGGGCCAACTTACCCCGGGGTCCAACTAGCCCTGGTCTCCCCTATGTTCCGGGTCATTTAATTTTAATGTCATAAGATCTCCTTTTGTGTAGGCTTACACAATGAACGAGTATTTTTCAGTAGGGTACTTGTGTAAATTAAATGGCCATAAATTAAAACAATGCAAATTAATCACAAAATATTTATTTTCATTTTAATTCAAAGACTGGCGTAGGAGCTACGATTGTGAACTTTATTGCCGGCAATAGTTTCACTCAAGACATTTCATTACAATTCCTACAAATCAATTATCATAATCGGGTTCTCTGCAGGGGCGGATTTAGGGCGTCTTCTGGGTCTTCCGGAAGACGGTCAGATTTTCAAGTTTACATTGGCAGGTATCTTATTTTTTCTGTCGGAAGACGGTCAAAAATGAAGAACGGATCAACAAAGATAATTTGGAAGACTGTCAGGAAATAACTCTGAATCCGCCCCTGCTCTGCAGGAAAGTGATTATATTCCAATACCAGATGTTGGCCGTAAGTTCCGAACTCTCGAAGGTGAGGCAGTGTCAATTTCTAATGGTACTTAAAACGGGGTACTGTGAAGAGGGGTATGTCTTCCGTTGTGATTTTTTTTTTTTTTTTGGGGGGGGGGTGCATGAGGAGTTGGGGGTATTTGGTTATAAGAAATACATGTAATTTGTGAAAACAATGATATTTCACTCTTCAGTTTCTTAGAATGGCTTTTTTGAAGAAATTTACTTCCTCCAAATGAAAGTGTTACAGTGTACTTTGGGGCAGTTTTTCTCTCTCTGCTCCATATTTCGGTTTCATGAACTTAAATAAATCATTAGAAATTAGTGGAAAAAGAAAGAAAAGTGTACTTTGCGTGTGGCATTGTTTTTTCAAAACATGGGAAATGTAGTACTTAAAAAATATGCTAACAGATCCCTGTCTTCTCATTGATTTTTACATGCTATCTGCACATATCTCAAAAATTAGCTTCTCTAGCTGCAGAAATCTGTTGACAGAAAATCCATCTGATCACAAGGTAATTATTGATATACATGTATCATATAAGTCCCCCCCCCCCCGTATCGCCCCACATCTCGGGTCCTACGTACCCCCCAACCAGGGCGGCAGATATAATATATTCACATTTCCACCAGCCACAGTTAGTAGCTTGACTATATTTATTTATTTATTTTATTTATGAGAAAGTAGCTACCGTCACAAGTTTGCAACATATATCGCTACAGACCTGGTTTTCAATCACCAAGCGGTTGCTGACAGGTTGTTTATCGCTCGGCAAACCGTGTGTGACTGCATTGCACCCTCATAAATGCCAATAAAGTTTGATAAACATATTTGATAAACATGAAGCATGTTATTTGTAAAATCTGTGGAACTCGTCAAAATGTTGACTGCAGGATAGTGAAGATACTATTGGTCGTCTTGAAAAAAAGAAAGGCTAACTTTTTAAAGACGCCCCTAAAATATTAAGATGGCAATTTTACAGTACTGTTAGTATTGTTCTTAATTAAAAATTGATATACATCACCAGTGCCTGGATTTCAGATAAATTATTGATAATTTCTCATTGTAATATTTATCACTACCGTTATTTACAGTATATCCCTGTAGCCCTGTTTTATACTTATCAGAATTGTTATATTGTCATTTTCTTATCATAGCCATTATCATCATTGTGATTTTATTATTTTTACTTTGAAGCCCAGCTGTGAAGTCAATGGTTCATCAACAATGGAAAGGGTGCATATGTCGCTCGCCGCCAATGTTTTCCCGGATCCAGAAGGAGAAATGTCCGTTTATATGGAAGACAACGGTGACCCAGAGTACAAGTTGGGGAATTCTCGGTGGTATCCTTTAGGAAACGGCTCTTACGCCAACAAGTGCGAAGAGATTTTGTTCAACGAAGCCGTCACGACCGCTCGCCTTCGCATCGACTATCTCCCCAACAACACGTTGGTCGCTGCTGCAGACTATATGCGTGTTATAGGGCGACCGACAATATACTTTGTGGGTTTGTTCTTCAACGTGCTTTGTGTGTGTGTCCTGTTGAGGCGGGGATTACGCAGAGTGGCCACTTGTAATATCATGATAGCTTTGGCTGTCGCTGACTGCTGTACCATGATCAACGGCATCTTCTACTGGGTCGAGTACGAGCTCCTTCATCCAGCGATGACAGCCAGTAGAGGGCTCTGTGGTCTGACTGTATTCACGGTGTATTTCGCACCTGAAATGAGTGCGTGTATGATAATGTTGATGAGCGGGGAGAGACTCCTCAGACATATTAACACTCCAAAACACGAGGTATTTTTTTCAATAAGGAAAACTCGGATTTACATCTTTGCGATCGCGGTTTTCCTCATCATTTTGAACATCCCTATCCCTTTATTTGATATTTATTTCTTTGAGTGTGGGCGGCAGATATGCTGGAATATCTACCACGATTCTCCAGAACTCCTGAAAATACACAATGATAATTCAGGTAAGCTAGCTACAGTGAAATATTCAACCATGTACAACATGTATATTAGCCAGTATATCAGTAAGATTTGTGGTTGAGCTTAAAACGATGCACAATAATTTGCAAGACTTGTTAGTTTTTAGGAGAATGATAAGCTATACTCAAAATGTTTAATTTGCTTTTTAGGCGATGTCGCAGATTACTATTCGGCATACAAATGGGTGGCTCTATCGATATATTGGATCATTCCTTTTTTCGGCTTGCCAATCATTAACACCAGGCTAGTGTGTGCCGTCTGGAAAGATAATAAGAAGAAAGGGTCGCAAGTACCGGAACCCTCCATACCAACCCCAGACTCCGGTGTATATAGAGACTGGCAAGTCGAAGAACAGAAGAGCGTCACTAGAATGCTCATCTCCGTTACAGTGGCATACTGGATCATGACAACGGGATTCAACATGATTCAGGCTAATATTATCAAAATATATGGGTCTACTACCGATTACGAGAGAGCAAAGTTTTCTATGATTTACACAGTTTTCATACTATTATTTTACATGAATCATGCCTCGAATTTCTTTCTTTACTGCTTGAGTGCCCGCCCATACAGGGAAGAATTAAAAGCAATGTGGCTTGATGCCAAAGAATTAATTTACATAAAAATTTGGATAAAGATGAAGGAAGCTAGAAGGTCCCACGTGCGCAGAAGTACCTCTTCTTATGGCAGCATGCCTCACCTCGCCGCCAATCAGGATGTGTGACGTACATGGTACATAGCCTTCGTAACTTTCACTTTTCATGCTGTTATAGTAACAAAAACGACATTGTGTGGAATTTGCTTTTTATTACCTAGTTCGTTTTCCTATTTAATGACTCGTAGTAAAAACCAATTGTGTTTGATATACTAACCAGATATAAAATATATCTAACACTGCATGCCTAATGATTTGCTCTAATATTTGAAATAAANAAAACGACATTGTGTGGAATTTGCTTTTTATTACCTAGTTCGTTTTCCTATTTAATGACTCGTAGTAAAAACCAATTGTGTTTGATATACTAACCAGATATAAAATATATCTAACACTGCATGCCTAATGATTTGCTCTAATATTTGAATTAAATACTGTATTGATTATATTGATATCCGCTGTAGTGTCAGGATTCACTACTGACATTCGCTGTAGTGTCAGGATTATCACTATACTGACATCAGCTGTAGTGTCAGGATTATCACTACTGGCATCCGCTGTAGTGTCAGAATTATCACTACTGACATTCGCTGTAGTGTCAGCATTATCACTACTGACATCGTCTGTAGTGTCAGGATTATCACTACTGACATCCGCTGTAGTGTCAGGATTATCAGGTTTATCAAAGCCGACATCTGTAATATTAAAAATAATTTGTATAATCCAGACTTTTTATATTAACACATTTTAGATTATACGACTAGGTTCTTGTAAATGAAAAGGTGGAGGTACTTTTCTATATGGGAATACACCAACTTTCCACTTAGGGATATTGAAAATTTTGTCATGCAACAAAACATTTTATTTGAAACATTTTTATTTTGAATAAGCTGTTTTTTATGAATATGTAATTACATAAGCTGAATTTTGCTGTGTTTATGTTGTATTGCATACATAATATGATCAACAAATAAAATTTATTGTAAAAAGAGAGAATTTTACGTAGGATTGTTCTTGGTTCCAAGATCAAATCACTTTCTTGTAATTTACTAGCCCGTCCACAGTCCGTCTAGCCAAACCAACCCGTCATTTTCAAAAAAATCCGTATAACTTTATTTGGAAGTAAAGGCCAATGGCCATTCAAATGACGGCTTGACGGCTCTTTGGGGAAAGCCGTGCAAGTGCCAGACGCCCTACAAACGGTAATTTCATTTTTTTTTTCTATAAAGCAGGCGCAATTATACATGTCAAAAAATGTTTGGTTACGAAAGCACTTACGCTGAACCACTTATTGCCAAAAGTGAATGAACATTAGTAAACCCTAAGACACACTAAGAATTTATGTTGGAAAACTCAGAAATACTCGATAAATCACACCAATATTTCCCTCTTGAAATTAGAAATTTGACTTGCTGAATCATAGTTCTAAACCGTACCAAATGGCACCGTTTGCCCAGTAAAATACCAAAAATGTTCGTGGCCTTTGAGCAGGCCTCGAACCCCACGCCAAAGAGGGGGGAGGGCGTGTCGGCTTCGCATCCG
>NW_019775527.1:277233-301474 GCF_001039355.2 Lingula anatina
CCCCCCCCCCCCCCCCCCCCCTTCAAATAATCTTTAATCCGCCCTTGGCTTGTCACACCTAGCTAATTATCATCAGTTCTGTGGTAGACGAGTATTTTGGAAAATTTGAAAGAGGTACAAAAATCACACCTTTCTCTCTCTCAGAACCAATGGAAATATAAGAAAGTAATCATGAGTGGGCGAAATGTTTTAATAAACGTAGAAAACTTTTTTACTTATAGATGTAAATCCTTTAAAGCACAGAACTTTTAAAAAGATTCTTTTACGACTGTTAAAAACTAAAAGCTTGGAATATTAAAATAGTTGTGAATAGGAAGAGAAACTATCACTCATGATAGACGATGTTTTAATTGCTTCCCTCGCAAGATAAATAATTCATATCAAGTCGCTTGTCTTCTTTACTGACTTTTCCAGTTTGAAAAGCAAAGTAAATCATGTTTGATTTCAGTTATTTTTCTTATTCTTTACATTCACAAATGTAGACAAATGAAAGACAGTTAAACAAATACATCTATTTGCACCGTGCCTAATTGATATCCGGACCCCGGATAACTGACATTAATGCCGTTAATCTCAAAAGAACTGTAATTATCACTAATGAATTATGTAAATGCAAAGTATTGATAAATGATAGAATTATGTACAAGTTCTAATAAACTGAAACTATAATGTTTTTATTATATAGCATCCAGACGCAGTCAGTCCGCTGAAGCTGGTACCCGATGTTTTTTTTTACCCGATGACTTTGGGGATCGATCCACTCAACTGCCCGTAATTGGTAAACCCAACCTTGACCTATATTATCTTCCAGCCTTCTTATTAAAGCTTTTATATTTGTACAACATCAATAAAATTTCAATCTGAAAATGTCTATATAAATGTCACATGACAGAAGGAAAAAGCATTATTATGTCTTGTATATTGTAAAATTAAAATTTATCTTCTACCCTTTTCTGAACCAAGACAACAGTTCTTGGAATGTTGAGTACACCAAGCAAGCCAACACAGATGTATATCTGTATTAAAACTAGAGGATCAGAGAGGCGATACCGCCTCCTGATATAGTACCACCAGCTGGAGCAAGCGCATTCATATGGACCCCGCCTCCCCCCCCCCCAAAAAAAAAGAGACACCACCACCAGTCTTATGCTTGACAAGCTCTATAAAATGCAATCAACAAGAATTCTCAAAATATGCAAAAAAAATATAACCAAAAATAGTACAATCAAAATTCAGTTCATCATAAAAAGTAGGTCAAAGGTCAATTTTAAAGTCACAGTTAATTGCCAGTATATGACTTCCTATTAAAGTTCAATAGTAACTATGGACCTATCTCTGCCAGTTTTGGAGATAAAAGGGAACAAAAATTTGCAAAGTTCAGTTCATGGTGAAAAGTAGGTCAAAGATCAATTTCAAGGTCACATTTAGATTGCCAGTAAATGACTTCCTATTCAACTTTAACTATAACTATTGACCTATCTCTGCCAGTTTTGGAGATATAAGGGACTGTATGTTACAATTCTGAGTTACAATAATGTGCCACCACAATGTACTTTTTTTTACAGCATAACACGAAAACCGTATGAAATACAAAAAAATGGAGACCACACTCAATGTTGGGCTTTACATGCTCTACAAAATGCAAAAAAGAATGGGTCTCTAGCATTAACGGTTTCAACTCCGCTGTTACTAAGCTGTATCATTTGCCACATTTTTAAACACAACAAAAATATCATTATTACGAATTAAACAAGCTCTTCCGATAATACTTGTCATGGAACTTTTTTGTTGGTCATATTTGGGTTAGCACTTCTTTTAATTCAGTCCATTAATCCAGTTAATATATGTGCTAACTACTATGTAAAAATACAGCCTCATGGTTACGTCTTGCAATCTGTAAAGCTTACAGGTTAAACAAGATTTTAAAAATCTGTTAACTGATTTCTTATTGTTAAATCAGCAACAAACAAACCAATTATTGGTATGACAGTTCTTTGAGGAATATTTTATTTGCAAGCATGAGGGCTCAAGTTTCTGCAAACAGCAACATCAGCACAAACACTATATTCAATCAGGAGGACTGACTCTTTAATAGCGTAACATTTTATCTTGAATAATTAAGTAAACAGGAATCCAATTCTTCATCAGAGCTGAAAGACTGCAGCCATACAAGAACATATATTTTGTATGGGTTTGATACATCATTTCATAATAAAGTTTCATCATAAGTACCAACATCTATTCTGCTTTCTGCAAGATATATTTCCTCCTGAGCTTTGGCTGACATCTGTGGAATGATCATCAAGAATTTTTGAATTTAAATGCTCAAAAATCTTTGGTCTCATAAAACTGTATCAGTGACTAAAACATCAGTGTTGTAATTGTTTTCTTTCACATACAAAGTCTGGCGTGCTGATGTCCACATCATTTCCTCCATGGAAAGCCACCGTTCCTGCAGGTGCCCCAGTCTGAACTCGCCCTCACCACTGGAATGCAGAGCCTTGCTCATACTGAAATCATAGCAACAACTATTTCAATATGCAGGGGAACCATTCGACATGATTACCAAAAATATAGGATTCTGACTTACAATAAATAAAAAAATGTATTTTTAAAGAAACTGCTGCAATGGTTGTACCAAATGTGCCTTTTAGAATAAACTGTTTGATACTGAATACTTTATTTTGTATGATGCATTTGATATTAACTAAAACTGCTTAACAAATATTTTCTAAAATTCTTTGAGAGAGAGAGAGAGAGAGAGAGAGAGACATCTTACCTTCTTCTTTGCAGAAAGAGGCACACAACAATAATGATTGACCACTAATAGGATGACCACAAGTATAATGGGGACCACAGTGGCAGCTGTTTCTGAAATAGCACATTTACTGGGAATGTTTCAACTCAGAAAGGGAAATAATCCATCAAAAAAGTATCAGGGACATATTTACAATGATAAAAATTACCATACAACAATATTCCAAGAACACTGACATAAGATGAATATCCTTAGATACAAAACGTTAAAAGAAACTTACCATGAGACACAGTCACACCTGTGCCCCCTGGTGTGATGAGGCACAAGTGAGTGCGGCCACCGTTGCTGTCCCAACAGACATTTGCACCTAAAATAGGCACACCTGTAAACAATAACAACAATAAAGTTCTTAGTCATATTATATATCAAGCTTCCATGTAATTTGGTATCCACAGATGTCCTTACATACCTACATTGAAATATTCTGTTGCAATCACTCAACTTCTTACAAATTCTGTAAGGACAAAATACTTAAAATTTTCACTTAATTATATCAGTTTAATTCTTGAAAAATGAACAGATAAAATCAAAATTCACAAAATGAATATATTTAATCCAAAATTTAATATTTTCACTTTTATATTTGACTAAATAGTCATTTCTTGGCAAAATCTAATGTAAACTAAATAATTCTTACAGTACCTTGTATCTGTTGCAGAGGGTGCATGACCTTGAGGTCCATGGGCCTGTGAATTGTGTTGACCAGTGATGTCTGGTTAGTGCCTGTGTACTTGTCAGCTTTTTCAATACTCAGATGGTTCCAGTCAGTCCAATATATCCAGTCTTCAAACACAGCAATGGCAAATATGTGGGCTATTCTGACTTCTGATATGACCAATTAACTGTCTGTTGTTGCCATCAAGGTTGGCATACCTGAAATGTAACATAGTATGTATTAGATTTTACGACATTTGGTATAAATGGAACAAGAAAAACTACAGAACCTGCAGTGAACTGTTTATGTCTCTGTTAAAAGAAGATCAACTTTACAACCTCCAGACCTGCTTGGCGATGGGGCAGGTAATAACCTGTGACAGTACCACATACTAAATTTAGTTTCATTCGCCAACTTAAAATTTATAAACATTTTATCAAAAAAAAAAAAGACACAAGCATATATATATACAAATAAAAGTCTGTCCAGTAAATACATCTGGAATAAAATGTCTAGCATATAAGACATATTTTAAATTATATATAAATTAAATTATAAAATAAATTATATATATATAAATCAATTAGTTATATCAAATGTGAGTATGCAGTCCCTGACTTTTTATCTGGCCATTAAAATTTTATTTGTATTATTATCATTATATATTTACAAAATTTTAAGTTCTTTTTTAACCATTTGGGACAAATTCCTATTTATCTTACGTATATTATGCTTATAAAACATAATGAGAGAAATAAATCATAACTGAAAATAACCTTGTCCAAAGAATTAATATTAAGGGCAGAACAAATGAAAAGATGAAAATGCTCTGCTAAGATCTGCTTAGAATCACGGTATCATAGTGGAGAAGACTAGAAGAGAAAACATGTCCACAGGCTTACATGTGCATCAACAGACACGCATAGCGTATACATGCAGTTACCACTAGTACACACTCTACTATGAGGTTATGTTTGTTTTCAAGTTTCTCTTACCTGAAAACACTGGCAATTTTCACGGCTTAAAATAGATAAAAGTTAATAATTTTGACAAATCCTGTCCCATGTTTCTGAAAATTGTCCTAAATCTTGCCACATGTCATGTATTGTACACATGGATAAGACATAGTGCTGCTCTTGGTGCTGTCTTTCATAGCCTGCTTTTTCATGGTAAGGGTACTCTGGAAAAAGAACAATATAACTGAAAAAGCTAAAAAGTTACATTGAAAAGACGGGCAAATCCAAGGACTTAAAATAGTTAAATGTTAATAATTTTGTCAAATCTTGTCCAATATTTCTGAAATTTGTACAAATGATGCTTAACAACAATAGAAATCTGTGATAAGATGATCTGTTGACTTTATCTAATGAAAAGTGTCATTTTGGGACAATATGTTTGGGACAACTGAAATTTACATTGAAAAGACTGGCAAATCTCAGGACTTAAAATAGTTAAACGTTAATAATTTTGTCAAATCTTGTCCAGTGTTACTGAAATTTGTGCAAAAGATGCTTAACAACAATAAAAATCTGTGATAAGCTGATCAAATGACTGTGTCTAATGAAAAGTATCTTCTTGCTACAATATCTTTGAAAAAACTGAAAATTACATGAAAACACTGGCAAATTCAATGGCATAAAATAGTTAAATGTTAATAATTATGTCAAATCTTGTTCAGTGTTTCTGAAATTTGTACAAATGATGCTTAACAACAATAGAAATCTGTGATAAGATGATCTATTGACTTTATCTAATGAAAAGTGTCTTTAGGGAACAATATATTTCGGAAAACTGAAATTTACATTGAAAAGACTGGCAAATCCCAGGACTTAAAATAGTTAAATGTTAATAATTTTGTCAAATCTTGTCCAATATTTCTGAAATTTGTACAAATGATGCTTAACAACAATAAAAATCTGTGATTAGATGATCTATTGACTGTGTTTAATGAAAAGTGTCTTTTTGGGACAATATATTTGGGAAAACTGAAATTTACATTGAAAAGACTGGCAAATTCCATGGCTTAAAATAGTTAAATGTTAATAATTTTGCAATGTGATTATAAAATAAAATAGCAAATGTGATGACTTGAGGTTGTGTGTGTAAGAGGTTGCAAATTACCTATAATAAAATAGTTAAACGTTAATAATTTTGTCAAATCTTGTCCAGTGTTACTGAAATTTGTGCAAAAGATGCTTAACAACAATAAAAATCTGTGATAAGCTGATCAAATGACTGTGTCTAATGAAAAGTATCTTCTTGCTACAATATCTTTGAAAAAACTGAAAATTACATGAAAACACTGGCAAATTCAATGGCATAAAATAGTTAAATGTTAATAATTATGTCAAATCTTGTTCAGTGTTTCTGAAATTTGTACAAATGATGCTTAACAACAATAGAAATCTGTGATAAGATGATCTATTGACTTTATCTAATGAAAAGTGTCTTTAGGGAACAATATATTTCGGAAAACTGAAATTTACATTGAAAAGACTGGCAAATCCCAGGACTTAAAATAGTTAAATGTTAATAATTTTGTCAAATCTTGTCCAATATTTCTGAAATTTGTACAAATGATGCTTAACAACAATAAAAATCTGTGATTAGATGATCTATTGACTGTGTCTAATGAAAAGTGTCTTTTTGGGNGTCCGGCGGAGCCGGCGGAGCCGGCGGAGCCGGCAGAACCGGCAGAGCCGGCGGAGCCGGCGGAACGATCCGGACGAGACCGAAACCATGTGTACCGCCAGCGCTAACGCTGGTGGTACAATTACATTGAAAAGACTGACAAATGCAATGACTTAAAATAGTTAATCGATAATAATTTTGTCAAATCTAGTCCAATATTTCTGAAATTTGAACAAATGATGCTTAACAACAATAGAAATCTGTGATAAGATGATCAGTTGACTGCATCTAATTAAAAGTGTTTTTTGGGACAACGTATTTGGGAAAACTGAAATTTACATTGAAAAGACTGGCAAATTCCAGGACTTAAAATGGTTAAACATTTATAATTTTGTCAAATCTTGTACAGTGTTTCTGAAATTTGTACAAATGATGCTTAACAACAATAAAAATCTATGATAAGCTGATCAAATGACTGTGTCTAATGAAAAGTATCTTCTTGCGACAATATCTTTGAAAAAACAAAAAAATTACACTGAAAACGCTGGCAAATTCCATGGTTTAAAATAGTTAAATGTTAATAATTTTGCAAATTGATTATAAAATTAAATAGCAAATGTGATGACTTGAGGTTGTGTGTGTAAGAGGTTGCAAATTACCTATAACTGTTATCTGGAAAACAATATATACCCATACAAGACTTCTCCTTACTATCAATGTCAGATGCAGATTACTCTTTACAATTGGTTTCTGGAATGGGTTGTTGTTATCACAGTATTTGACAATGTCCAAAATCTTGCCACATATCACGTATTGTACACATGGATAAGACATAGTGCTGCTCTTGATGCTGTCTTTCACTGCCTGCTTTTCCATGATAAGGGTACTCTGGAAAAAGAACAATATAACTGAAAAAACTGAAAATTACATTGAAAAGACTGGCAAATGCAATGACTTAAAATAGTTAATCAATAATAATTTTGTCAAATCTTGTCCAATATTTCTGAAATTTGTACAAATGATGCTTAACAACAATAGAAATCTGTGATAAGATGATCAGTTGACTGTATCTAATGACAAGTGATTTTTGGGACAACAAATTTGGGACAACTGAAATTTACATTGAAAAGACTGGCAAAACACAGGACTTAGAATAGTTAAACGATAATAATTTTGTCAAATCTAGTCCAATATTTCTGAAATTTGTACAAATGATGCTTAACAACAATAAAAATATGTGATAAGCTGATCAGTTGACTGTGTCTAATGAAAAGTGTATTTTGGGGACAATATATTTGGGAAAACTGAAATTTACATTGAAAAGACTGGCAAATCCCAGGGCTTTAAAATAGTTAAATGTTAATCATTTTGACAAAACTTGTCCAGTGTTTCTGAAAATTGTCCCGAATCTTGCCACTTGTCATATATTGTACACATGGATAAGACATAGTGCTGCTCTTGGTGCTGTCTTTCACTGCCTGCTTCTTCATGGTAAGGGTACTCTGGAAAAAGAACAATATAACTGAAAAATCTAAAAAATTACATTGAAAAGACTGGCAAATCCAATAACTTAAAATAGTTAATCGATAATAATTTTGTCAAATCTAGTCCAATGTTTCTGAAATTTGTACAAATGATGCTTAACAACATTAAAAATCTGTGATAAGCTGATCAAATGACTGTGTCTAATGGAAAGTATCTTCTTGCGACAATATCTTTGAAAAAACTGAAAATTACACTGAAAATTAACACTGGCAAATTCCATGGCTTAAAATAGTTAAATGTTAATAATTTTGCAATGTGATTATAAAATAAAATAGCAAATGTGACGACTTGAGGTTGTTTGTGTAAGAGGTTGCAAATTACCTATAACTGTTATCTGGAAAACAATATATACCCTTACAGCTAGGCTTTTTAATCTGTTCTCACTACCGTGATCGTGTCTACGGACACGGTTACTCTTCACCGTGACCAAGCCTACCGCCCACTTTGTGAACAATAGAAGTAGGAGGATCGTTTAACAATGGATATTTAACCAGTCGCGTGGCAGGAGAGCGTGTCCCGATCTCTCAACCTGGCAGGGGGCGACCGTCTTTTTCAGGAAGGGTGTGCATTTAGGCGTGATGTCATTAATAGCCGCTAATTGCTGTCCAGTAAATATTGCACCGCTTCTTATTACTTCAAAAATCAAAGCATCTACTTACTGTACTTCGTCAGTTAAACGGGAATATATAAAGCGGGTTTAGCAGAAAATACAATTAACAGCATATTCACTTAAATTAACAAGTGTAAAAACAAACCAACGCTCAATTTGAAGAGAGTAAATAAAAAATGATAGTATGACCGTTTTGATTTGTTTGGATGTAAGCTAATTGTATGGAAATGGCGTGAGTAATAAACAGAACAGAAAGAAGCAGAAAAACTTACGTTTCAATGCTATTTCGGCAAAAGGCTTTTTATATTTTGATTTACTTGTATGACTGGTTTAGTGAGAAATAAAAAAAAAAAAATACATAGAAAATAATCAATTTATCCATTTTATTCTGTACATAGACTGAGGTAGTACTTTATGATGGTGGTTACACTGTTATTTAATAAATGTTCGTATTACCTAGTCATTGTAATTTATTTTTGTTTTGATTCAAGGGATTATAACATTTTACTGCCATATGCCATTATCGANAAAAAATACATAGAAAATAATCAATTTATCCATTTTATTCTGTACATAGACTGAGGTAGTACTTTATGATGGTGGTTACACTGTTATTTAATAAATGTTCGTATTACCTAGTCATTGTAATTTATTTTTGTTTTGATTAAAGGGATTATAACATTTTACTGCCATATGCCATTATAGTAGTTCTTCCTTACACTGCACTAAACACTTAAAACTCATCTTAGCCTCTGGGAACGAGTAATTAATGCTGTATACGACCAAAAAGGATTAGAAAACTGTCTATTTTAAATTACAATGGAAGTATAATCACCTAAGTGAATATAAAAATTTAAACAAACATCAAAGGAGTAACTTTGAGCGAAAAAAAATGTTTTGGCATTTAGTAGGATGGTGGTAGAAAGTAGCTAGTGACCCCAGGAAAATTAATTTTGATGAAAATTAAAGAGTTATCGTTGTATTAATTGTTGTGATGTTTCCGCCTCAAATTCCTATTTGCCGTATTCATGGCAGTTGTGCATTTTGACCAAAATCCTGGTAATCTCGCCTCGTCAGGATAGAATTTTTTAACAGAGCGCTCTATGTACAACATTCTCTCTTTGCACATGGGCTCCTTCACCATATCTGCTCTCCTGCACCCCAGTATGTTGCGCGTCGGATCAATCCTCTCCTCAGCTGAGAAAATCGTAGACATCAGTTTTACACAGAAGTTTGTGCAACTGCTTGCTGTTGTTTTCATGTTTAATAGTTTTCTGTCTGATAGCTGGTATGTTTGCGGTACTGGTGGTTGAGTGCTAGCATGTTGTTGAAAGGGCGTTAAAGGTTGTAATAGAGTAGGAAATGGGAGAGGTGTAGCAGGAGTGGCAAAGACGGAGCCTGGGGTACTGTGCACGGGTGACAGGTGCCAGTTTGGAGTCGATGGGGGAGAGTTATGCGAGTTATGTGCAGGTGAAGGAGAAATTACGTGACTTGAAGACAGTCTGCTTTGAAAAAGGGATCTAGCAACGGGCAAACGGGAAGCCGCGCGAGACGTAGATGTGGATGAAGAAATAAACCGAGAAACCGGTAGTCTAGTAGAGTTGAATTGTGGAGAGACAGGGAGAGGTGAAAGATGTATGCGAGACCCGCGTGCAGTGCCAATGTCAGAAATTGGCTGGCAAGAAAATGGGAGACGAGAGCCAAGAGACGAAGGTGGCAAAGACTCAGAATCAGTCGAGGGCAAAGTAGATGGCGGGTTTAATTGAGAGGAGATTGCTGAGGGGGCGTGTCTGACGGCCCTGGCTGGTGCAGAGGCTGTTGAAGAAGCTGCCGGAGTCCTGGCTACAGAGGCTCTAGAGGGAACTTCGGGCACAGTCGGGATGTCACTGATCGACTCTGTGTTTCCTTTAGAGGAGCTCGAGGTTTCTGAATGGGCGTGCACGAGAGCGACGACCCTGACTGTTGCAGAGGCTGCTGAAGAAGCTGCCGGAGTCCTGGCTACAGAGGCTCTAGAGGGAACTTCGGGCACAGTCGGGATGTCACTGATCGACTCTGTGTTTACTGGTACTTGAGAGGAGGTTTCTGAGGGGGCGTGTCCTAAACCGACGGTCCTGGCTGTTGCAAAGGCTGTTAAAGAAGCTGCCGGCGTCCTAGCTACAGAGGCTGTAGAGGAAACTTCGGACACCGTCGGGATGTCTCCTGTCGACACTCTTCCCAGCAGATCCTTTAATAGTGTGTTATTCTCCTGCACCATCTCCTGAATTTTAACTAAAGCCGGACGACATTCGCACCTGATTATCGTAGGTGACTGGGGCTCGGGCTCTGTGGCTCCAGGGCTGCCCGAGGCTAAAACTGTAATACCCTAGATAAGAAAAAATTGTCATTACAAGTATGAAAATATTTTCATTGTATGATACAACATTGTAGATACAACAGTGAAGAAAGAGGGCAAAATAACACATATACATGTACAGTACCAGGATTAATCTTGCCCAAAAACCTTGATCTCCCATTGGCAAAATGGGGAAAATCACATTACTGAAGCCATTTACCATATTGCAACAGCATATAAATTAAATATATCGAGTATTTCAGTTCATTGCGTTAAGACTGCGGATATTTACGTACTTGTTGTTTTTTTTTCTTGGGTTGTGCGGCTGGACGTCGGCTACACTTCTTTCTTTTTTGTCTAGGCGTTGCTGTGACGGTCTCGGGGCTCGCCTCCGCAGAAGTGCTTGAGTTTTCAAAAACGGTACTGCCTTCCTCGCTCTCACTTTCCTCACTGTCAACCAGTTCCCTCTCTTTTTGGACCTGGGCTGACTTTGAATCTAAAAAGTGCAAATTTTAAGTGCATTTATTTATGCTGTTGTATGAAATTTGAAAGGTGCCCACAATTTCACTTAGATATATTTGTTTTAATTTAATTATTATTAAACTTCAATTCCATCAAACAAAAAGCACCATGAAATATTATGAATATATTCATTACTAATATTTAGAGAATGCACATGAGCGTATCCCAGTTAAACCACCTCCACATGCATTATCGATGAAATATAAGGAGTAGGATGGCTTACTAGAGGTGAAGACGACAACTCCGGTGCATTCAGCATTGGGATCTTCCTCTGTGGGCCACGGACAGGTAACTTGGGCCCCAACCATTACTTTCCCCCCGTCTACCGTCGTTAACTTTGACGTGTCGACACTAACGACTCCACCATCATCGCACTCTACCACTGCATATCTGTCTGCAAATAATAGTATTTGGCAACATAACACTCAATCTACAAGTCAATAAAAATAAACAAAAAAATTAAATACGCTGTACATTATCATTATTTCAGGACGTGTTTATAAGCCTTGGTTAATTTATGAAAATGTCTTTTTTTCTAGTTGAATGATATTAAAAAATTTACTATGAAGAGCATCGCCACTACAGAGATTAGGAAGTAAACTCTTCATGGCACTAAGATGGGTGCAAATGTGTACCCTCTCCAGCACTGTTAAAGGTCCACAAACAAATATACACACATTTGTCAAGACGACAAGATAAATTTCACTACGATGTATCAAGTGTAATAATTGTTACATATATATTCTAAATGTCGCTTACTTATAATTGCATTAAGAAAAAAATCAGTATATCAATTAATTTAGTTTAAATAAAATCATCTGCAACAGAGGCTAAAAGCTGTGAACCTGGGACTAAGGGACTGCCTAAGCTCAAACATATTGAAGACAAAGACAACTTCCTATCTTTTCTGAGAGAACAATAACGGGGGCGAAAGGAGCAATTACAACGTGCAAACGTGCATCAGATAAGAAGCCCTACAATGTAGTTGCGATTTTATCTGCAAGGGTGGTCACAAGCTGGTCTCATCCTTCAATGCGATGGAGTTTGATACACCACACATGTAAACATACATATTTAAGAAAAAATCGAAAAACATTTGTACAACTGGTCTGTGGGACAGTCATTTACTTGTATTGAAACTTAAAAAGCATCAAAAAAGGGACTCACTTGTACAGTTGATATTTGAAGAATGACGCCGAAATATTTTCCTGTTCCTGCAGCGTACATTAACTGTACTTGTGTATACATGTAATTACGTACGTACTATTCTCCTCTCGAAACATATCGCACACAATTCTCTCGACAACTATCATCTTTATATGAGGAATGTTGAGGACATTTTGAAAAACAGGCAGTCTCAAAACAACTTTATCACTATTCTAAATATTTAAATACAAATGCATTTATAAGGGCAAATACTGTATATCATTTTGCTTGCTTATAGCCCGCATTTCTGAAGAAATGCAGTAAGTCACACTTTACAAAGGTTGAAATGGTGTCGCCGACATAAAACAACCACACTTGGCAATCAATGTTGTGCTGGAGTTTTGTTAAGTGATGTCAGGCATAGACCTGAAAAGGTTAATTTGATCTACAGTACTGAGTTAAACATCGAAACGTGGTAATTTCTGGTCGTGCGACTCCGTCGATAATTAATATACCGGTATGATAGAAGAAAGAGTCTTGACAATTTCCCTCAAAGTTATCTCTTCATTGTGTCGAGACGGGAGATGTGCAGTTGCTATACAGTACTAAGCAACGTTCGTACATAAACGTTTATCTAAACACATCTGTCAGGACGTCAAGATAGATTTCACTTAGATGTTTCAAGTATAATTTCATATTTACTCCAAATGTGGCCTAATTAAAAGTCCCTAAAGAAAAAGCAGCATATCAGTTAATTTATTTTAAGTTAAATCATCTGCAACAGAAGCTAAAAGCTGTGCACCTCGGACTAAGGGACTGCCTTTATTGAACTAAACTCAAACAACTTCCTTTCTTTTCATACAGAACAATAAAGGAGGTGAAAGCGGCAATTGCAGTGTATATACGTGCATTGTACAGTGTACATCAATTAAGGGGTCCGGTTGCTGTAAAGGGTGTAATTATATATGTGTACTCCAATGAGCTCTTGGTGCGATTTTATGTACTATTAAAACAACCTTATATTAATGTCACTGGGTCCAGCAACAACAAATTTAATTCACATCTTTCCTATTGATGTTAAATGTAACAATCAGGGCTGAAGGGGTGAAATGGTTAAATAAATATGGGGCGGGGGGGGGGGTATACTTTTTGGAGAGAGCCAGGGCTCAACTTTGGTTGGGAACAGGAATGCGAAAGACATGATTTCATTTTCATCTGTACTTACCAATCTTTCCTGGCTGTCGAGAAGACATGATCTTCTTGGTTTTCTTTTGGCTTGATCTTACTGGAACTGTTTAGTCTCTAGGAACCCTTCTGTAACAGCACTTATCCCGTGAAACGGAATGTGATTGAAAAGTCCTCCTGTGTGACCATACTTATACCAGAAAAATGAAGCCATTTTTAGTCAGAGGTAAACGCAATGCTCTATTTAAGTTAACAAGCCGTCCTTTCAAATTCAGGTACTTATAATTAACGCGCCTGGGTTCCTGAAGCAAATTCCGGGCCGTGAATGCAAAAAAATTAAACTTGATGTGTTCAGTGACCAATGTATTAATCTATAATAAGAGGTATAATGGTTTAGACGAATGGATAATTAGAAAAAATATGTTGTGATTTAAAATGAATTACTGCTAAATAAAATTTAACTGAACATTTTATAATCCTATTTTGCGTAATATTATCTGTAAATCGACGTGCAGAAAGATTAATTTTCATCTAACATTACAAAATTCTTGGCCAATCAGTGGATTAGGGGGGACTTAATTATAGTGATGTCATGAATATTTTTTTTATAAATGGTTATCATTTTATTGTCAATTTGCTATTTGAGTGTCGATGAAAACTGTGTATGTAATTTCGAAGAAATTGCCTGCCCTCCAATTTCCTCCTATAATAACATTTGCTGAAAATATCAAATTCCGTGGAAACAGAGTTAGTGTCACCTCTTCATACCTCGTGTCAGAACAATGTAGAGAGTGACCTACGCGTGCTTTGGCTTAATCGCTGATCATATCTCGCATCAGGACGATCAAAAGGTGTCTTCCGCCTTGCTGGACTTAATTGCTGCCGATAATAACAGTTAGTAGGGAAATAAAGCTAAAAATTACATTCGTCTGCAGCAACTGAGCCTAAAAGCAAGATTGCAAAGTGAAGGTTATTCAAATAAAATTTAAACGAAATTAGGCTTTTCTAGAAGAAACTTTTTTTGAATTCATTCTTAAATATTATTCAGTTTAAATGATTTAATTACTACCCTAAGTCTAACAGTGCAGTACAGTAAATGTTTGACTGCCTGTGAAATTACAGATTGCGATTTTATTGTATGCACTTCGCACTGCTTCAGCAGGATTTCTGCACTCAAAGTCAAGGGATAAACAAGAAATATCATTAAATACAGTGCACATTAACAACCTACCAATCAATTGTATATACTCTAAACAGCAGTGGACAGAAAAGATTGCATCTTTTGCTATGATAACGCTGTTCATCAAACTTGAAATTTAAACGAATTTCAACCAAACACATAATTAAAACTCTTTACAGCAGGTGATTAATGCACGTATTTTTTATTTCATTTTTGTCATTTTGTAATAATTAACACATTTGACTTATGAAATCAAAATTATTTAAGTATTTCAGAACGCTTAATGAGTGTACATGTAAAGGCACACGCTCACAGGTAGCGCGTGTCGATGTGGCAGTTGACAAACCTAAATCAAGCTGTCTAATTAATCTAGCCCTTCATCATCAATTTGTAAAAATAAACACCTTTAATTATGACTCTCCCCGGTCCAAAATCGGGCTTTGGCACCTGAATAGGGTGTTGTTTGTGACATGGCAAGGCACGCTGAGATCAATTAGATAAGCAACAGTAAAACGGGTGGTTTGCGAACTCAATTCAGCACTTGATTGCAATCAAGGTGTTTAAATGCCAAAAGGTTGACATTTTGAGTATAATTATTTTCTCTAATCTTGGCAGTTGTGTTTACCTGTCATTGTGTCATATTGCATAAAATACTGTATAAAAAGTGGGAATTTTCATAAACCCTTCACTCTCAAAAATGCCTGGGTATAGCGATTATATTAGAACAAGGATTGTGCTTCTAAAAGAAGCTGGCCACGGAGTCAGTAGTATTGCTAAGGTCCTTCTGACAGAAGACAACATTACAGTAACCAGAAGGGGAATATATAAACATTTGAAAAGATGGGGGGAGGGATTTGGCCTCGCAGATCGTCCAAAAGCGGGGAGGCCTGCGAAGTTTACGGAGATCCACAAAAATGTTATTGATGAAGAGATGACCCAAAACAAGGAACTGGTGGCAAAAGATTTACGGGAAATCTTAAAAGAACGAACAGGTAGGTTTTACTATTTCTTCAAACACGGATCAACACGCGATAATCTACATGTGTACTACTTGTGATGTCCCATGCTCTTAATTTCATTTTAACGCTAAATATTCAAATCTTCATATATTCCAGATATTTATCAAACATTCCCATAACGATGACAACATTTTTTTGCGTCTCGTTGAGTACGTCGTCGTGTCGTGTAGTTATTTGTAATTTTTTCATTTTTATTTAGGTCTCGAAGTCAGTTTGGCATCAGTGAAGAGAATGCGCAGGAAGTTGGGATGGATCCGAAGTAGGAAGGGGTATTGTCAACTTGTGAAACTCGTGAACAGACCAAAGAGGGTGCAATGGTGTAAAGAGGCATTGGTTGTAGAAGACAAATTTGAAGATGTGATATGGACTGGTACGGCTTTACCAATCATAGATTTTACTTATTCGACCTGTCATTTGTCTCATTTAACAGGTTAATATTTATAAAGATATTTTGAAAAACTATTGGATTTTCTTCTAATACGTGCAAAACTTACTTTCAAGGCAAAAACAATCAGCTGTTTGAATATGAAGACATTTTTCCTTGCATTTGAAATACATAACAGCTGTAGAGCGTTAGTTGCAAAAGTGCACACATCTCAAATTCAAACATATTCCGATATCCAATAATTTATTTAAATATTTTTTTCCCTTTAAGACGAATGCACAGTACAAATGGACAGCCACGGCCGTTTTGTATTCCGGAAAGTCGTCTACGACAGCGAAGGCAACGATATAAGTGAACCACCCCCACTGCGAGCGAAAGTTAAGCACCCTTACAAAGTGCATGTATGGGCCGGTGAGTAGCAAAATTAATGTATATTACATCTTATTATGTATTGTAACATATAAATACAGTTTTAATTAAAATGTAGAATTTGTCGCTATATTTCCCTTAGTGAGATCCATCTAAAGAAACGCAAACATCAATATTCTCATGGCCTTTGATTATTTAAATAGATTCCTCCAAATAAGGTGACAAGCAGTTTTTTACGTCTCCCGAAATAGGTGTCACGAATCACAGACACCACCATAAGCACTAGCATAATTACTCCATATTTTTCTTTTTCAGTTATATCAAAAAACGGCGCCGTAAAGTACGCTATATTTAGCGGTATAATAACTTCTAATGTATGAATTTTTATTTTACTTCAGGTATATCTAAAAGGGGTGCAACGAANACATTCCACTTCATTGAAAAAGACAATCACCGCATAATTCTGCCATATTCATACTTCACTTTTTCAATTGGCTTGAGCATGTTATCGTGACTCTTATCGTTTCACCTAAGTAAGCCAAAATTAAGATGAAAGGGCAACATCGGTAAATTAATTATATTTCATTCAATTACAAAATTCTATTTTTGAAAATGTCTACGAAGTTCGGAATGCGGTGAATAAACAGAAATATCGTCAGTGCTTGAACCATGGTTAAACCCAACATTTAGTCTTCCATGTCTTAACAAAGGGCACGTGCCGTTCTACACCAGAACAATGCTTGGAACTAGCGGGGCGTATGATTGCACAGGCTGCTTGACGGGACACGATGTAGACAGCGGGGAGTCCGAGATGGTTACGATTGATAACTTAACAGCTTAAACTGTCGCTATTTGACCTGTTATTATCCACGCGGGGGTTATCAGGAGTCACGGTCGCACTGACCGTGACCTACTGTGAACGGTCTAATTGGCCTAGCAGGTTGAGTTGCTTCACAGACTGCTGCCTTTTCTAGAGGCCAGGCATGTCCTGGTTGTGCATTGTAGGGGAGTGAAGGGAGATTCTGGAGTTCTCCATAAGGTCACTTTTGTTTCACCTGAAACTGTGTGGCATTCCGCAGTCCCAGAGGATTCATTTTCACTCCTTTACAGGCACATAGTAGCTTAATGAAATTTGGGGAAGGCAGCAACCAAACACCTTTTTTGGTTTTACTCGTGTTGCTGCCACCTTTAACAAAAACCAACTAGCAGCACTTAGGGCAGTACCTGACTCTAAGCTTTTTTTGGAATCTGATGCTCCCTATTTTGCTTGAAAAAAGGGAACCCTTGCTACACCCTATACAATCTATGAAACTGTAGAGGTTCTGGAGGGGCACAGAGGGGTGGAAGCAGCTCACATTTTAAATCACAACTAAAAATGGTACTTCCTTATATAAAAGGGAGTAACCAGGGATCTGGAAATATATATACATGATGAAACTTCTTTAACTTTGGGCAATTCTAAAAACTATGAAAACTTTTTGGCACTGATTTTAAAAAGAAAAATTCATATTTCCCTGAAGCCCCTCTCCTCCTCCTGATCCGGGAATTCATCGGAAATATGAAAGTTACCATCAATATTTACAATATTCATTTATTTATTTGATTATCATTCATTATTTATTTGTATATATCATTTTATAGATACACTGATGCACCTGCAGCAGCACTTATATATATCACTTGTCATGCATTATACACATGTATATATATATATATATATATATATATATATATATATATATATATATATATATATATATATATATATGTATGTATTTCAATATCTATGGCACTTATTGCATCATTGTGCATTCTATTGCAGGAAGCAATACAGCACCTTATTAGCACCAGTTTGTTACTAGGTACAGTGTACCAGCACAAGTATTTATTTCTATTTTATTATTTATTTAGAATTTTGGTCTATCACCAAATCCTACATGAAGAAATGTCCCAAACTTTTAAAAATTTTTTTTTTTTTTTGGCTTTCCAGTATTTATATTTGTGGATAGACTATCACTGTATCAGTGATATGACTAACTGCTGAATCAACAGTTGTCAAAGTCAAACCTATATTTTTTTTCTCGGCAGTCCTCTGCACAATCCAATTCAGGAAATGACGTAACCGCAGAGGACGTATTGTCCAATGGCATGGCTTCTTTTTCGTAATTGGAGGTTAGAGAGGACCGAAATAAACATCAGAGGTGGAATTTGGATATACGGTTTGATTGTGCGTATGCCATGCACGGAATTTACAAACGAGTGACGGGATGATGTAGCCTGTAGTATTTGCGGTAAGCGTGCCAAGTTTTAGGCTGCTCCGATGCCCGGCAGTATTTTATTTCGATTATTATGTTTAAGTTGGTTGAGTTTTGTTTCACAAGCTCACTCTATTTTATTGTCTCTATGGAGGTATATGGGGACTTTACGACATTCGGTTTGAAGGCTTTAACCACTTGTTATAGTTTATTTTTGCATTGTATTGGATTAATGTGGCAGTCTAAGGTTGTCCTAGGTGGTTTTCAAGTTTATGCACCCGGTTTTAATATCATTTAGCAATTTTACGACAACCGTTTACTATCCAATCAAGGTGACAGCCGAGCAGAAGATGAACCACAGCCATTTACTAGTGGAATAAATGAAAATTAACCCAAGTCAGATTGAATAAATTGATTGTCATACCGGTGTGGCGTGATAGACCCGTGCCGTGACGAAACCGTTCTGCACATGCGCATTGAGGGTAAATAGAAAGAAGTAAATTTCCGGTATCACGATGTCGTCCTAAGTAGGCGCTATGTTTGCACTGAACTATGATCTTTCAATTCATAATTCAGTGGTTTTCGTCATGAGAGAGTATGTATTTGATAATCTTATTACTACAGTATACGAGGGAATGTGGAACTGAGCTTTTGATCGTGACTGAACTGTTTTGCTCTGTGTGAAAAACGTGGTAGATCGTAGACTCGAATGTTTTCACTCTACAATGTTATTTCAATTCAGAGTTCAGTCATTTTCATTAAAAAGAAATTGTGTGTTTGATAATACTACAACTTTCTTTACGGGGAAATGTTGGAAATGCATGTGCAGCTACGTACTGTAAGTCAGCAGACTGCTACCCTTGCGTGAATAATCCGTCAGAACGGTTTATTCACGACGACGGTTTCTTCACGTGACACCGGTACCAGATCGCTACAAAAAAGTACTCACCCTTCTGTCATTAAGAATGTCTTTGCATGCATTTAAAAGGATGCCAAAATCGTGGAATGTCTTACTGCTTCAGATGAAACTTGAATGGTAGCTCATAAATATGTCTTGTCCTTAAGCTATTTCATATAAACGTGTAAAAATGTTCCCGCTGCGCCGAAGTAGGTCAACGAAAACCCGCAGTGAATACTGGGTCACATCTCAGCACATCCGGTCACATGAAGCGCGCCGCAGTTTTACTCTGCGTCCAAGTTATTATATCTTTTGATTTTTCGTTTATATATGATATTAATGATTATTGATTGAGAATAAATTATTACAAAAAGGTAATTATAAATTCTTTTTTATTGTTATTATTATATATTTTCCTTTTGCTTCAACTTTTGCTGGATCTCAGCACTGCTAACACAACGTTCAATTTGAGCAAATGGAGCATTTAATATCACCTTATATAAAACCTTCGCATTTAGAGTAATTACCATTAAAAGTATAATAAACGTACTTGAAAGTATTCTGAAGTCAATTTTGCCTTCACAGCAACTAGTAGGGCTACCTGTATTTTACTTTTATAGACTGCGCTAGAGACTGAACTAGTATATTCCAAGTATATTTTCTCAATTAGGCCAGTAAACGAGCATATTTTCCCCATTGAGGTTGGAAAAAATTGGTGACAAAGGTTTCTCAACTGATTCTGGTCCGTTGAAGGCCCAATATAACCCAAAAAAGTTCCCCTATGAATCCCCCCATGGCAAAGTCCTGTTTTCAGCGAAAATCCAAAATGGCCGCCATTGAATGGGGTGGGTCACCTTTAAGTCCATATCTTGGGAACACAATGTCACAGAAACATGTTTAAAGTATCAACTCCTACTAAGTGAGGGATCTCCAATCTTTTGCAACCACTTTCAAGGTCACAGGAGGTCAAGGTCATGACCTAATCACAAGATATTTATATTTTGCGAGCAAAAAAATGACGTGATGTCTATATATTGGTTACCCTAATGTCACAAAAACATATGTTAGTCTTAACTATTATTGGATAATGCACCGCCAATCTTTTGCAAATTTATTCAGAGTCATTAGAGGTCAAGGTCATGACCCTAATTTCAAGGACACTGCATTTTTCGAGCAGAAAATTCCCATATTATCTAAACCTTTTGTAATTGGATGTCACAGAAGCATGTTTAAGTATCATTTCCTACTAAGTGAGGTTCTGCGAATTATTTGTAAATGCTTTCTAGGCCACAAGAGGTCAAGGTCATGACCTTATTTTCAAGGTCATGGTATTTTTAGCTTGAACAAAATGCCATCATGTCTATATTTTGATAACCCTATGTCACAGAAACATGTTTAAAGTATCGATTCATACTAAGTTACATATTGCCGCTCATTTGAAACTATTTCTAGGATCACCACCGGTCAGGGTCATATCCTTATAACAAGGTTGTCATAACATTTAAGAAAAATTGATTTTACACTAATCAAAAACAACACAGGTGATTGTTTAAAGAATATTTCATTACAGAAAAGGCATCGGCACTACTGCATAGTACTCATTTAAATCAATGACATTCGGTTTACAAGGCTTAAGGGTATACTGTACCCATTTCAAAATCACTAAGTGTTATACAGATATATGTTTAAATAAAGCTGCGTTTTACATTATACAGGAACTAAAAGTGAAAAAAAAAACATCAAGTACCTGAACCTTGTGTGAATATTCCACTGTATGTCAGAACTACATAGTTCAAAACTTCCTATTCTATTGCAAGGAGGAGTCGAGCAATGCTTTGTGCTTTTTTCTCCAAGATAAATTACATTTCTTCAAAAACTTCAGATACATGTGGGAGACCTTTAAAGCTTAATAACATGATATAAACTTGTTTCATACTGGGCAAAGACAGCCTATTACATAATAACCATTGTAGCCTCACATAAGACGTAAAAAATGGAATATTCAAAATCTTATTACAGCATTCTATAATACTGCAATGGGGGAATTAATTCATTTGGGTACATAAATATTTAGATAAAATATCATGGAGTTAGAAATGAGGACGTTTTATATTGGCCACAGGCTGGGGGGAAATATAATCAGGTGGAATGGCACCTTTTTATGGTATTTACCTTCTTGCCCAGAAGACAGGTTGCTAAACCATTTGAACATCCGTAACCGTTTCTCTCCAGCTTTTAAAAGATCAAATGTTGATTTCTCATTGATCAAGCCCGTAGCCAGGGGGGTTCGGGGGATTCGAAAGAACTGCCCCTTTTGCTGGGAAAAGGTCCACTCTGGGTAACATTTCAATGATTTGATCTAGGTTCATGAAGATTTTATGGAAAAAGGTCCACTTTTTCAGAAAAAGAACCCCCCTTTTAAAATTGCTGATTACGGGCCTGTTGGTATACACTTCCAGTGCTTCTCTCGAATCTTCAAACTTACTAGCCACAAGTTTATCACAATTGCTAGCTGTGGGTCTCTATACTAACAGTAGGTCTACATGTTGTTGTGGCATAGCAGTGTTAGGTATGGGTCAAATAAAAGAGTCCCTTTCAGAGAAGAAATACATTTTCCTGGACAAATTCAAGGAGCAATTTGACTGCATGATGGACAGTGGTTAAAAGGCAAATGTGTCCTCTGCAGATAAGTTGGACTATTTACTTCAGTGCAACTTGAGGATAAGGCGGTCTGCATTAATGCACAACATTCAATAAGAATTTATTGCCACCTGATCAACTGATATTTGTTAGAAGGCTATTTCTACATGATGAGCTTCAAACTGAAGGATACAAAGTCCTTTACATACGTGTTAGATCCTCGCCCACAGCTACAACTGTTTGTACGTCCCTTGTCCTTGGTGCATCAAATGGGGGCGTCTCGATAGTCCGAAGGTTCATTGGTCCGAAGGTTCATTGGTCCGAAAATTCGTAAATTTTTCATCAGATTTTCAACAAAAAGGTTCATTGGTCCGAAGGTTCATTAGTCCGAAAATTAAAGGTCCATTGGTCCGAAGGTTCATTAGTCCGAAGGTTCGATAGTCCGAAGGTTCGATAGTCCGAAGGTTCATTAGTCCGAAGGTTCGATAGTCCGAAACATTTTAAGATGTTCTTCGATTTTAAGAATTATAAGTAGGGTAGACCGGGGCTAAACGCCCAGTCGGGGTCAAACGCCCACCCGCTTTTTTTCAGGTATTACGTATAAATACGCGTCTCGTGATGTTTTGTCCACTTCCGATTTCCAGCAGACTAATCCTCCATGACGGAGATGACCACAAACTAAAAAATAAGCATTTTATGATAATTTGTTCATTTTTGCCTTGTTTACTGTTATTTAGCCTTTTCCTTAACATCAGTGACACCATCTACCAAATGCACGAATTCAAAAAACTTTGTTGGTGACAGATAGGATGGTATCAGACCTCCATACAAGTTTCGATGAAGTCAGATTGTATAAAACCTTTCCCGCCGAATTTTGAAAAAATATACAAAATCTCACTTTGGGGCAAAACGCCCATGCTGATATGGGGCAAAACGCCTATAGTGGGCGTTTTGCCCCGATCACTGGGCGTTTTGCCCCCCTTTCGTTTTTAAATAAAAAATAATTCTAAAAAGATGCGGAAGTGTTCTTTCCTGCATGTTTTTTTATTGTATATCATCAGTTATAACACTTATATGGGGAAAAGCCAAAGCAAGTGGCTGTACTAGGAACTTAATTTTGGAAGTATCACAGTGCCCTGTCGTAAAGAGAAGAATTGCAGCTCATTCTGAATAAATTTGATGGGTATTTTTATTATCTCAGTACCCCAAAATATTATATGTTGCTTTTAAAGGCTTACTAAGTTGTCTCGTAGAAATATAATTTGATTTTATTTTCCTTTGTACAAAGGCGGGGCATAACGCCTATAGTTTGGGGCAAGACGCCCATGGTGGGCGTTTAGCCCCGTGGTGCGAGGCGTAATGTCCCCAGCCATGGGGCAAAAAGGCCGATTTTATAATTTACCTATTTTTTACCTATAAGGTTTTTCTTTTGTTTGTTTCCAAAAGTGTTAGTATCAGTTTGTAATCTAGACAGCCCTTCATAGTTAACACCCACTTTGAACGGTCTATACCTTCAGCAGGGAAAATTGTGATATTTCTTGCTTAAGGGGGGCGTTTAGCCCCGGTCTACCCTACAAACGGAATCTAAGGGTGCGTTCCCAACGAAACTATCATTCTACGTAGATTGATCCAACTCCACCAGGATTCTCACTGTATGCAATCAGATTAGCAATCCTGGAGCTGCTAGGGGGTGATTAACTTTCGTGTGAACTCAGCTTCTAGAATCTTTATCATTTCGTTTTGAGTGCGACCGAAACGCACGTGAAAATTATCCATATAGGTCGTATTGTTTCCGTGAACTACTCTTTACAATGTGGGGAAGTTTGGGGATATGCAATGGCTACCCTTTCCAACTCATGAACACCATACATGTTTCACATGAAATATTGAATAAAGATTGGAACGCATAAAATGAGAGGACGCCTATAATGACATTTAATCGAATGGCCTGTGCTATTATTTTTGAATTGTATAAGAAACTGATAAAAGTGGTTTTACGCTCCATCAAGGCTACCTTTAAGCGCACACTGATTATTTTCAAAAGAAAAAAA